>VZUA01054399.1:6852-19850 GCA_013401035.1 Horornis vulcanius
CAAGCCAGAAAAGCAGAATTACAGGATTAAGTGACACAACAGAAGAACTCACATGGCAACAACTGTAGCCTTTTCAGTACTAAACCTGATAAAGTTGCAAACTACCTGCTTGGGAAGTTTTCGCAAAGTTGAGTGAAGCCTGCTATGGAGATGCGTTTTAGGATGGGAAACCAGTCCAGACAGATTGTGATTGGGATATTTGCTACATGGCCACCACCAAAACACACCTTCACCGCATCAATGTTATCTTATGTATTATATCTGTTATGTACATGTTACATTGATAACTACATCGGGTTTTTTATTGGTAAGGCAAAGTGCAAGCACGTTATCATAACATCATTACATACCATTACCACTACACCTTCAGACACACCAAAAAGCAGGTGCACGTCCTGTTAAATCACTGTGTGTGTGTTAAACCCTCGCAGGACCAGAGGCACAGGCAGAGATCGCCTTTCACGGCTCAGGGACCAGCACAGGGAAACTTCCCTCGCAGGCCAAACACAACCGGAGGCGCCTGAGCTCCCGCCCTCTGGCTTCACACGCTTTCTGTACGGCGTTAACCCACGCCAAAGGGAAAACACTGAATCCCCGACACTGGAGAGGCTTCTCCTGGCACCGCTCCCCCGCGGAGCGGCCGGGACCACAGGAATCACGGCGGGACCGGTAGCCGGGGGCTACCACACCGCCCTCCGGGGCGGAAGAATAGGCACCGGGCCTCCTCCCCGTCCCGGCCTGGCAGAGTCCCACGCCGAACCGCGGCTCCTCCCGGCGCGGGGGCGGCTGCGTGCTCCCGGCAGGCCCAGGACGAACGGCGGGGCCACACACTGCGCGCCGGGCCCATCCCGCTGGGAAGCGGAGCGCAGCCCAGTCCCGGCTCCCCCTCACACTTACGCCATCGCCCTCCGCGGCTTCTCCCCCGCGGACCCGGACCCGGAACCGGCGGCGGCGGCCGGGGCCCTCCCGCACCTCACGGTGATGGTGCGGCCCCGCCCACGGCGCCACCGCAGCCAACCGAGAGGCGCCGCCGGCCCGCGTGGCCAATGGCGGAGCCGTCCGCCCCCCTTGGGGGCGGGACCGAGGCGCCGCTCCGCCAATGGCGAGGGGCGGCGCCTGCCCCGTGTATGTGTGTGCGGGGAGCGGCGCCCGCCCCTCCGCGGCGCGCGCAAGCGCGGGCACAGCTGGAGCCGCCAGATGTGCGCGTTGCGCTCGGGGCCGCGGGCGTGGCCGGCGCCAGTACTTTGCGGGGCTGGCGGGCACACGGCCCCGAAATTGGAGTCTCGCTAATGGATCCCGCCCCCAGCGCGGTTGGCTGCCCGTTACGACGGGAGAAGTGGTGCTGCCCGCCCGCCGGCGGCTGGCGGAGCGAGCGCCTGCGCGCCCGCGGCACCTGCCCCTCGCCCTTGTCCTCGCAGCGCTTAACTGCGAGGCACCGGAGGGGTTTGTTGGCCGAGACGGCCGGTAACGGGCTGTTCGTTTTCCCGTCCGTTGTTTGTGCCCTCCGAAGGAGGTTAAGAAACCTGGCCCCCCGAAACCAGATAAAAAGTGAATTTTCAGGCATTTTTGAACACGTGTGGCCATGACTTGACTGCCAGGTGTAGCCAGATACGATAAGTGCACACATTTCTTTAGAATCGCCTAGGCATGATAAAACACATAGATTTCTTTAAAATCACCCAGGCGTGCATCCTCCAGCCTTCAGCAGCACACTACAGAAAACCACAACAGTGACTTTGTATGTGTGTGTGTGTACATGTACCGTCTTCCATCAGATCCTACCACACTGTCAACACTGGTGCTGAGCTCCACGTTCCCCCAGTGCCCCCGAAGTTTTCAGAAGCTGCTCCATGCCGTGTCTCCCAGGGGCTACCCATCCTTGGGCACCTGGATCAGAAGGCTTGGTACCTGCAAAATAAATCCTATGGGTGAGAAACACAGATTCCCTAACCCATGATGGTGCTCTCGCTGGCCTGACAGCAAGATCTGTCTATGGGCAGCCTGGATTTTCTTGGGCCAAAGTGAAACTGAGCCCAGCTGAGCAGAGGGCTCGTGGCTCCTCTCTGTGAGCCACGTGTTCCTGCCTCCTTGGCTCATGTCTGCTCAAGCATTCCGCATGGCTTTCCCTGCAGAGCTAACTTTCAGCTGGATCAGCAAACAACGAGCATGATCCCGCTCCGCTGCACAAGGGCATGGATGCCCCTGGGGGCCAGGCAGGAGCTCTTAACCTGGCACAGAAAGGCACTGGCAGGATTATCCCTCGAGCAGCACCACAAACCACAGGTGAACCCTGACCCCAGCTGCCCCCAGCACCCTGCTGGATAGAGCCGTGCTCAGAGCAGCTCCAGGCATCATTCACCCAGCAGATGAGCCTCCACCAAAGCCAGCCTTACCTAATGAGGTTTATCCTCACAGTTTTATATTACATTCCCATCATACTAAGCATAGTAAGAAAAATATTGTTTAAGCATCACTGGTTTTCATATTGAATCCCCCCCCTTTCCACCTCCTTCCCTGCTGTTGCTAGAGCCGTGCACTCCAGCACACTTCCCTGACCTGCTGTGCTGCAGGGATGGAGTCTTGGGAGGCTCTTCCAAATGCTTTATCCACATGGTGCCTGAAGGCTTTAATGAGGTCCACGCAGATAAGTCACACGAAGAAATTTCAGCTCAAAGCTATCACTAGAACTTGGGGAAGGTGGGTCTGTGCCTGCTGTAAGAGATGGAGGTGAAAGCTTTAATGCTAATACAGGCCTGGCTGGAAAACTGAAATATGGAATTAACACGAGGAAAAATATTTACCCCTCTACACCCTTGAACTTATTTGTTTTCTAAAGGACACTAATATTTACATTCTCTGTAAAAGAAACGTGCACTTTCTTCTCACAAAAATATTTTTATGTTTGACTAGACTTATTTTTAAACTCTTATCAATACAGGGCAGAATGTGTCCCAGTACAACCAAAATAAGGCAAAGGGAGAAATTATTTCTATTCTTAGTATAATACCACAACTTTAAGTTACCAAGTTTGAAATAGAAAAGCCAGGCTCGCCAAAACTCTGGATCTGATTCCAATTCCATGGGTGGGCAGGAAATGGAGAGGCTTTAAGTCTACTTGTGCAACAGATAAAATCAAGCCCATAAGGTATTCCACGCAATATTTTAAAGCAAAGGTCAGCCTAAGTCCAAAATGTTCATCTAAAAAGTGAGCCCCTGTGCATATTTGTAACACCCCTGCGATTTCACCTTAGGACAAGCCAAGAGCACTGTAGTTTGCTATGTCTTTGTTCCTTTCTTTGTTAATGCAGCAAGAATAAGAACTATTTCCAAAACTGGTAACAGAGAGTAAATTTAGCAACTAGTGCCAACAGTTCATATATTTTTAGATTAAATTTGTTCTGTTTTCAGATCCCTCTTTTTTTTTCACCTGAGAATTATTTTTTCAGTATCAGTTCAAGGAAATTGGTTCTTCTTGTCTTGCACATGGACAACGCAGAGAGTCACTGTGTCCCAGCCTGGGGCCGTGGAAATTGGGTGCCAGGATTTTCTCATTTTAGGTGGGCTCTTGGCGTTATGTGCAAGTTCCTGACCCCTGAGTGCAGCTCCCTGGAAGTAGGGGTGTTGCCTGGGTGTGACAGGGACTGGAGCTAGTGGCTGCTGTAGGTTAGTGCTGACGTGAGCTTTGTGGATTCTCACAGCACCCCTGCCTGATTGCCTGCTGCTTTTTTGAAGATTGCATTTTTGGGATGTTTGCCTCTGATGCTGATTTCCATCATCAGTTTCATTCCTTCCATTGCCTCCCATGACCTTTTGGGGGAGTGTCTACAAATTAGCTCCTGATATTTTCCCCCTGCTTTCTTTTCATTCTCTCTCTTCTTAAAGGAGTTTTACCTTCATTTTCTTTCCAATAAGGAATCATGCCAAATCGCTTTTCTCAGCCCTTCCTTCTGTATGCTGATTCCAGACAATAAAATATATTTGACATTTGAAATTTTTTCTAGAAATTACTTTTAAAAGGGTAAACTAATAATCAAAGCTTCAAGATTTCGTAGCCACACAAATCTAAAAGCTCATGTCATAAGAGAAATGAATTGATAATTACCTTTGTCTACTGTAACTCACTTGATGACTCAGATCTGAAACACCAGTAAAGCCTCTCCTGACCCATTCTTGAGGCAGCTTGAGATTAACAGATGAAATATAATGCACTGCAGCACAATTCTATACCTTTAAAGCAGAGCAACAAAATGACTGTAATATCTAGATTTACGTTTTGAAGGGTGGGGTTAGATCAGGGGCTTCTTCCACTCCTGTCTGCTCTGTAACATACCAGAGGCTCATTTCCTTTTTGGGGGAAAACTGGCAGCTTCTGATGGTGTTATGTGTATGCACACAGCATGAAAGGCCCAGGCTTGAATGTTGTCTCTACGGTGCAACTTTTCTATCCTGCCCAAATTTTTCTCATGGTCTAAAAAACAGAGAATATTTCATCCTTAATTCTTCCCAGCATATGATGTTGCATCTCTAGTTGCCAGCATGGCAACTGAAAAAGTGATTTTATAAATGTTATCTCTTCATATAACTTTCAAGTTAAGGAAAACTACATTCTCTAAGATTTAACTTGTTTTACATCGGGTGACATTCCCATTTACCTCAGTATGTTTATTTTCATGCCTGAAATTCCAAGACTTTCTTTGTAAGCAAAGTGGAGTAGTTAAATAAAAGCGCTGTCTTTAAATTATTTATGCCTCTTCTGCTTTGCAGTGGAAGATGCTTCTCTGAACATTGTTCTAAAAGCTCCCAAGTAATTTAGCCCATTGGTTTATCTTTGGGTGATGCCATCCAAGGGTCAAAGACAAGCTGATGTCGAGGCTGCCAGAATTTATTCAGACAGAAACAGAAGCTGCTGGGTACTTGGCACTATTTAACAAAAGCAAAAATATGACTGTGAATATTCATAGTCTTTTCTGAGACTTAAACCATTTACCTTGTTAGGGCAGTCCTGGCATTTTTCAGAGGAATGGAGCAGTCACTGCCCAACTGACATTAAATGACACTCACAGGTATGACCCCTCTAAAAATCCTGCAACAGCCCAGTAAGCAGAACCAGGCATTCACCATCGTGGAGATAGAAGCTGATTCGCTGGCATCAGTTACTTGAGGCATGTAATCAGGAGGCTGTAAAGAGCCCTTCCATAACCTTATCAGATGGAAAAACCCTTGTCAGGCAATCCTCTTGCAGGGAGTTCCCTAAGAATACAAGGGAACTGTTTTCCTGCTGCTGCATTTGGTATCAGAGGAGGCTGCAGAGTGCAGACATGGGTGCCTCACACTTTTCGGTGGACCAAGAGCAGCATGGTAATCAACTCTGAATTCTAAATATTTCCCTCTTGCTCCCAGCTCTGAGACAACAATTGCAAATAGATAGGAAAGAAAAAAGCACATTAATACCACTCTGTGTATTATGAAACTTAATTCTGTCTTCAGCACTGCTTTAGTGAGGGGTTTGAAGTTGCTGGAGCAGTGAGGATACCAATGGTTGATTTATGCTTCCTCTAAATAACATCAGTATTTACTACAAGAGTCCATTCTAGATTACACTAAAAACAAACAAACACTGAGCTCAGAGATAAAGAAATATAAATATTCCTTATGCAAAATATTCACAATGCTGCGATAACTCACTTCAACGAGCCAGAGGCTGCTGGGTCAAAACACCCACATCCTTTAACTTCAGGGCAAAATCTTAAATTCCTTGGTTCTTTTCATCTGAGGATAAAATCACAGACACTTAGTTCAGAAAACAAACAAATATTAATAATTTGTTTTAAGTAAATAATTTACCAGAGCTGGAAGTCGCTTGTTATCAATTACAGAATTAATTTATTTCATACTTGACCTTTCAGTATGCAGTGTCTTTTTAACTTCCAAAGCATATTTATTCAAGGAGTTTCACTGAATGTTGCCTGTCTTTCAAAGGAGTTCCCCATTTCTGGTGCACCCAGAAACTGATTCTCAAACAGGTTCCTTAACTGAGGAAATCAGCCTTCCTACATGAGTAATTTACTGGTGTCTGGATCTGTGCACCCAGATCTTACATGAATATAAGAAAAATGTAGAAAGATCAAGGTATTTTTCATTCAATCCCTAAACAAAATGCAAAAGAAAATATAACTTACCTTACATAAGGGTCATGCTGTCATATTCCTCCAAACTAAGCAATATAATTTTCACTTTGATCAGCAGTCAGAGCAGAATATGAGAATATTAACGAAACATGTTCATTTTTATTAGTTTCTTCAAATTATCGCTTTCATAAACTCTTTCCTTCTGGTGTAATTAATGAGTGTGACTGTAAACCAACACTGATAATAAAATCTGCATTTTAGATACAAGTGTTGTTTAGCCAGATGCTCAGGACTGTTCTTGTGCCTCTCATTTCAGACCTATTGGACATAGATTATCCTGTGAGGAAACAGGCATCAAACACTCAAAATTACTAGTGATTTCAGCAAGCCCAGGGTATGGCTTGTAGAAACAAAAAACTTGCTAAAATTCATCTATGGAAACTGTTTACAGACAGAACTGAACACTCTTTCTGTGAAAAGTTGGTACTTTTGATTTCAGAAAATGACAGGTGAAAACTAACAAGTAGGGATTCCACAAGATTCTATTGCTGTATCTTGGCAATCCCCAAAACACACTTGAGCGTCCTTGTGTTGCACCTGCATATGTTTTTTTCACAAAACCTTTCATTTACTATTTTAAAATCCCACCTTTCTACCCCACGTCACTTGCTGGATGTGCACACACAAAGCTTAATTGTGCTACTGCTTCCTTTCTTCAGTACGGATTTTTTGGTATGGATTATAACTTCCTTACTCTTAAGAAAATGGCTGTTGTGTTTTCCTATGAACTGAACCCACTAAAAACCTGTGCCTGGCTTCAGGACAGTATTAGGAAGCCCCTAAAGATCCTGGACATCCTCCCAGCTCCCTGACATAGCCCCAGTGCCACTGTATGCACCACAGGTGACAGCAATATCCAGAGGCATAGCGCTCTTTCTCCCCATCTTGTTTCTGGCCGGTTGCATTTTAGATTTATACTGAATTTTATTGTGTGTCTCCAGCGCTATAAATAGTTATCTGCAGGGTAACTAGAAGCAGCTGTGTCCATTCCTCCAGTGTTCATATCTTACATTTCACACACTGCATTTTATGCTATTCTGCTGGTAATAAATGGCGTCAGATGGTAGGTTAGCTTTAGGCTTTAAAATTTCTCTTATTTTTAGTTATTCCGGCTCTCAAAAGAAGTGCATTATACTGAAACACACTATTATTAGACTTTTTGTGCTAGATGTATAGGCACATAGTATAAGCCTTTTGTCTAGGAAATCTAAAACCCATTTTGAACATATAATGAGAAGTATTTACCAAGTAAAGTTTCTTTTTTAAACTGGAGTCCCCATTCCTGGCACTACTAATTATCTAGAAGAATGAACTGCCACACAGCAAGTGGGTGTTACATTCTTTTGCCAGAGAAAGAGGTGCAAGCACATTCTTTTTGGTGGTTCATGACTATTTTTAACTTTAATTTCCTTTGTAATTATTTCCTTTCCTGGAGTCATAAATCTGCAGTAGCCCGTTATATAAATCTCAGCTATCCCATGTTTACAAATAATTCTGGCTTATACTGCATGTTCTTTGCACTTTGGAAATTCCCACAGACTTGAAGTTTGGGTGTACAAAGACAGACACAGGGGCATCGCCCCATGTTTAATACCAGTTCTGTACNGAGACTTTGTGGGAGTTGATTCCTTTCATTACTTGTTCATTTTTTGGTTTCAAAGTGAAAGGGATGGAGGAATCCAACAGTGAATTCTTCATGCACAAATATAACGTGGATTTTAAGAGGTGATATAATTGTGCCACTGAGGGAATAATGATGCTTAAGTGCAGATTTTACAAAAATAATTTAGAGGTGAAAGAAGAGAGGTAAAGGTAATAATTGTGGTACAAAAAACAGACCAAAGGCTGTCAAAATTGTGCTTGTGGAGAGCCATTAAACACAGGAAACAGTGATGGTTTATTGCTGTAAATTACCGTGTAGTGCAACTTACCTGTGTTCAGTGCTTGAAATGCTTGCGCCCTAAGTGACCAAGGGCTTTGGAAGTCCCCTAGGAGATCCTCTGGCACAATATACACCTTGAATGTCATATTTTCCAATCTTCTCTGGATAGCTGCTTGGCAGGTTTACTTTGAGGCCACAAAGGTGGCCACACTCAGCTGGAGCAGTGCCTGCTCCTGTGAGTGGGTAAAGTGACTTCTTTACACGTATTTTTCAGGTCTCCTGTGTTTTCCAGAGTAAACAGAAAAAATACAGCATTGGAAAAGCTGTAAGGACAGTGTCTTAGTTCACTGTGGATACCTCCACTTCCAAAGGCTACAGTGTTGAATTGCAAACATCCTCCATCTTACCTTCCAGGCTCACAACACTTCAGCGTGAGCAAGGTGATTTTAAAAATGTCACTAAAATAACAAGCAGCAGATGAAAGAGAGCAGAAGAGGAAAGGCTTCAAGACATACTGCATCCAGGGAATAAACTAATGAGGTGTCAGCTGCCCATGGAGCTCTGGCCCACAGTGAGGTCCCAAGCCCTCAGCTTGGAGAGTGGGATCATGCTACGGGAGAGCAGAGCAGCACACATGTGAGGCTTGCTCCTGTTCTCAGTGAAATTACTGGAAGTTTTGACCATGACATCCACGGAGGCAGGGTACACGCCATTAATATTCCCCAGAGACTCAGAGGAAGTGTTGCTGACACTTTCAGAGTGTAATCACTGCAGATCCCAGCTGGGTAGTGCACAAAGCAGTGCAAATAAATATATTATTATTGGTAATAAAATATGATGATGGAAACTGGCTGGTGGTAACACTAAGCATTGCTAATACACAGCTCACAAGCTTGAAGAGATATGATTTTGGTGATTTTAACTAATAAATACTTTACTAATTATATTTACAAGGAGTAAGTAATTTCTAAACAAGCAGTTTATCACATTTGCATTCATTATACTAAGCAGCTTCCCTGATTATATTCTGACTATTCTGCTGTTTGCCACCCTGCAAGAGTGAGGTGGTTTTTGCCTTCAAATAAAATCAGCTCTTCATTTTTTCCATCTTGCAGGTAGCTGGCAAATGACAGCCCAACATCTTCTGTTTGCACAATGTGTCCTCTCCGTCTACCTCAGCCATACTTGAAAACAGTCAACACCAGCAGGTGCCCTTGAACTACAGGTTGAAGTTACTGAGACTGTTGTTGTTGAAAAGAGAACACTGGTCACTGTACTGCCTCAAAAGCTGTTATCTGAAATCCCCAGTCTCCAATAAACCTTTTTGGTGTGCATCCCGTGGAGATCTGTGGAGACACAGAGACCTGGGAGAGGTTAATGACAGAAGACTCATCATGGATCTCTCTTCTATCAGTGCTTAAAAAACTTTCCCAGTCTCCAAGGTAACTTCATGCCCAGCCCAGGCTTGCCAGGCCCAGCTCTGTCCCAGCCTCCAGACTCAGAGCATCTGCTAGATGCTGGCTATGTCCCAGCCTGCTCACCTCCAGACAGACTGCGGTGCTCCCCACAGTCAGCATCTGCTCTACCTGGATGGCCAAGCCCTTGAGCCCCTTAAAAAGGTTACTGCAGGATCTGGCACAGTCCTGTCCATTTGTAAANATGGCAGTGGCCAGAATAGGGAGATAGGGAACCACTATCTTCTGGCAGAAGGAGCTGCACAGTTTCCCTTTCAGCCTGCAGTTATCCCACTTCCCTGGCTCAACACATGCACAGGAAAGGGTTTGTTGATAGACTTTGAAATGTGTTTATGGAGTTTGCAGTTTTATTTTTATTTAATTTACATTTGCAAGAGACAGGGAAGGAAACCAAAAATCAAACTTACTATGGAAAGTGTTTTCAGTATTAACTGTGCAATATAAGAAACTCTGGTCTTACCAGATTTTACAAGTGATACTTCAAAATCTTCAGAAACAGGGCTTCTGCTAAACTGACAGTATTCCTTTTACTTTGACCACATTAGTCATTGCTTTTGCAGATTAGCAAAAAGGAAAACTGCTGGCTTTAGCACCAGCACTCCTACAAAAAAGCGAGCCTACTCTCTTTTGGCCTAGTGCAATATAGATGCCAGCTTAGTATTTTTAATCTAAGAACAAGCATCTCTATCAATTCAGAGTCAACCCTTCCGGGCAGGGAGCAGCCCTGGATCATATGGTGTCCCTTAGGTGTATTTCTCTTTGTCACTGTCACCTACAGACACATCCTCTGAAAGCAAAGAGCCCAAGAGTGATGCAGCTGACTGCTGAGCAGGGAGCATCATTCAAGCACCGAAATGGCTTTTGACCAGCCAAACTCCTGGAGCTGTTGCTTAATCAGCTCTTTTAATACTTTGTATTGATTACAGATCTAATCTGAAGCCCACTAAAACCAGTGAGGACAGGCTGTGTCACAGGGCTCTGACAATGATGACAAAAGTGATGGATTTAGTTAGGATCTGCAAACACAAAATCCTCCTGGATACTGATTTTTTTTTTTTTAACCATTTGCTCTCAATTTTCTACATGTTTCCCTCTTTGACACTTGCTGCTGTATCTCCCACCTACCCCTCCCCAGCTCCAGAGCCCTGGGTGTATCTTATGCAGAAGGATGGATGAGGTTGGTGCTGACAAATTGGAAAGAGGCAGGGAGAGCAAGGAGAGCAGGGAGAAGGAGAAATTACACACCAGAAGAGCAGGGAGCTTCTGACAGGGTGACTTGGCAGCTTCTGCTCCTCTCTCCAAAGTGGACACAACTTCTGCAGAAGCAAGAGGAGAGTAGAGGAGAAGAGCTATGATGAGGGCAGGGAACTCAGAACGGGCTTAGAAATTGTACCTGGATGTTTTCCAGCTGTGTTGTCGATCTGTCTTCTGAACAACCCCAGACTGGGACCTTGACACGGCCTTCTGGTGGTATTAACAGTTTTCCAGCCCCAGGACACACAGGCCTCAGTGGGAGTCTGACGGGGACTTAGAGGTGATGCCTGCTCTGCCGAGCAGGGCACATGCTAGAAACTTGCAGCTCTGATCTACCAGTCCCAGCTGAGGGTATCATCAGGAGTGCTGGGCTGAAAATAGCCCAGTTGTCCTCCCAGAAAGGCTGTGTCTGGTACACAACTGAGATGAGGTAAAGCCTTGAACTCATGGTTGAGCCCTAATCACCTTGAGAAAATGTGCATCAAGCTTCTTTCCTACTTCCCCAGTCACCTCTGATGGTCACCTCTGCCTCAGCCCAGTCCCAGCAACCACAAAAATAGAAAATCACTTTAAAACAGAGCTCTTGTGATTTACAGCAATAATGAGTTCTTTGGGTGTTTCTCTCTGGGAAAGGTGTTTTCTTTCAGCCTGGAAAAGAAAGTGATCTGAGAGTTAAAATTGAGCACAATTTTACTTTTAGTGAGAGAAGGGGATAATAAAAGCTGATAACAGCTGCAGGTCACAGCAGAATTCGGTACACTCAGAAGGGCTGCTGTTTGGGGTTAGGGGCTGTGGTGGGTATTTGTTTGTAGGTGTGTGCTCTGTTTACGTTTTAGACTCAGGCAAGGGAGTCTACTCCTGTGTGTGCTGTTTTGTTTTTCTTGCCTGAACTGCAGTGCTGTGTATTTTAAATTCAAATAGTGGAAACTCCAGCACGTACTTCAAAAGATTATCATGTATTGTTTTACATTCTGTGCTGGACCTACAAGAAAGTATCAGCAATTCTCTGAGCTGTGGGAGTCCTTCCTCAGCTCCTCTGGCCCATCTCCAGTAACAAAGTGCCTACCAGAACCTTCTGTTAAGCTAAGAACTTCCTGAAGTTCCTGATTGAACTTTATCAATGCCTTACTGTTACCCAGGTCCTGAACAAGACAAAGACATGCAGTATTGAATTAAACATGTTTCTTTTTCTTTTGCATGTGCAATGCTAAGGGACAATTGCTCAGACAATTTCATTTACTGTTTCAGTAAGAGCTTTCATAATAAACTCCAGTATTGGTGGACCTGCATTGCCTCAAACATCGGCTTTATGCTTTTATGCTTTTCAAGCTTTTAAGTTGCTGCTTCTGTAGAATCTCTGGCTTTACCCAGACTGATAAGGAGCCTGTAAAGCAACTGGCATTGATTCCAGCCTGCCAAAGGCAGCACTGGCAGCAGCATTAGGTGTCCTTCAGATGATCTATGCAGAAAGTCTCTCCTATTTGCCAGCAGCAGCTAGCTGCTTGAGGGCAGTTCCATCCCCACAGTTCAGCCAGGGAACAGATTACATGAGCTCTCCTCAGCCACTCCAGTCTAAATCAGCAGAGTTACTTCAGGCAGCCACAGCAGCAGCGCAGATTAGATGGGCTGACTTCTGCAACAGTGTTGATGAGGAGCACTCCAGTGATACATTCCCCTGGCTGAACTGGCAGGGTGAGTTCTGGCACAGCAGTAACCAGCAGCTCTGTGTGTCTAAAGCTGCCACCACCTTCCCAGCAACGATTGTCAGAACACAGCCTTAGTATAGGAAATGCTAAAATTACTGCTGGGATTTAAACCCAGGTATCATCTCCTCAGGAGTACATGATGTCTTCAAAGTGCACCAGAGCCTTTTCTACATGCATGTCCCAAATAGTGGGTCCTTTAAAGGGCAAAAGGTTTCTGAAAATCCTCTGAGTAGTAGAGGACTCCTTGCCACTAGCACCACTGACAGGACTTCCTTTAGACTCAGATGCAAACTCCTAATTAAACTGGAGAACAACCCTGCAGTCCTCTGTGCATAATCCCTAGCTCCATAATTTCTTCTGCAAAACTGACTCTTCTCTCATTAGATACCAACAGAACTGGCCGAAGTTAATTTTTTACATAGTAACTGTAAACTTGTGATAAACTCACAATATATTTGGCAGTATCAGTAGGTAAGAAGGTCTGCTGGCACGT
>VZUA01054405.1:16694-44901 GCA_013401035.1 Horornis vulcanius
TACAGGGTAGAATTATTTATACAAAACTGGCTTTCTGATTAAAGGATATTTAGTTCTATCCTTTCACTTGGAAGGACAAATGTTAAGCTCAATTCACCAACACAGTGCCAGTACCTATATCTTAAATATATATATCTTTCCTATAGGACAAGTCACAAAACAGAATAGAAAATGACAAGAAAGGCTTTTTTGAAGCCCTTCTAATGCAGAGAACTTCAAAGGAAAGACTTTTTCCTAAACTATTTTCTAGCAAACACTAAAATACACTTACCTGTGATATTTCATGGTAAAGCTGCTCATCACTTTGCTCTGCTTCTGCATTTGATAGAAGAAGTTATTAATTAATACTAAAATTTTTGAAAAAAAACCCAAAACAAACAAAACAAACTTCTGAAACTGAACTAGGGTATTTCAGCATGCTCATGAGACAGCTTTGTCAAAGCCTTGTTATTTAAACATCTTTTTATAAAATATTCTAATGAGTACTCCTTCCAAAACAATAATTAAATTGGTCCATTAATTTGTAAGACAGAAACAGTCTGTTGCACATCAATTTTTACAGCTATTTCAAAGAGGAATAATTATATTTGTAGAGAGATTCTCTTTGGAACAAGTCATAGTTTGCATCCTTCTACATTTCTCAACAGCTCCTTCTACAAAGTAAATGTTTACATCAGAATATGACATATGTTGATTTTATTACTGTGGTGATGATTTCTATAGTGATACTAAGCTTCTGTTAACTGAATCTATGAAAAATTCATACAATAGAAAGCAAATCTCACTCTACATAAATTTAAGATCAAGTTCAACAACAACAAAAAAGCATTANTGACCCAAAACTATGAGGTGTCCTAACTTAGAAATTCATAAAGTTTCTACTTTACTCCAGGCTTTTCCCACCTGTAGCTCAGGTCCCAGGCCTGTCTGAATGTGACAAGGGGGTGCTGAGTCAGACAAACAATTCCACACCAAATCAGTGATGGTGCTGAGCAGTCCCTACCTGAATAATCCACTATGTGGGTTGGCACTCTTTCAGGAGTGACATCGGCTGGAATGGTGATTTCTTCAGCTCGGGGCGGAACCTGGGGTTGAAAGGAACAGCAAGAAAAGAGCCTTTCAAGATAATCCATATGGTGAAAAAAGTCCTATATGATAATACAAGTGCCTTTAGTCAGCTTTAAACAAAGCAACTAATATTAGCTGTTCAAGCTATTTAGTTATTTGAGTACTTTTGTTTTTTATTTGTTTGGTTTTCTTTTGTTAAGTACTGAAAGTCACTGCTACTTTCTCTTTTTTTACCTGTCCAGTTACTGCATATGGAACTTCTTGCATGCTTTGCAGGAAAGCAATGCTGTTAAGGATATATTCAATGAATACTTGTGTAAAACTCAAACCCACTCTATCCAACACCCAAACAAGCATGACAGACAAAATACAAGTCTCAATTTTTACACAATTGTAACCTGACAACATCCTTTCTTCTGACAGTGCTAAACATTAAATTCAGAAAATCTTACAAAGCCAAACACGATGCTAAAAAGCTAATTCTGAAAAATGCTGTAAACTCTGATAGCCTTTTTTTCCAAAGAACACTAATCCATATTCAGGAACAATCAATTTAAAACAAATTTTAACAAAAATCTCCTGCACATCTATTTATTGCCTTTCACCTGTTAACACTGAAATTTCATTATACTTTACTTTTAGTAAAAGAAGGGAAAAACAAAAACCAATCAGTACCACTGTCTCTTTGTAAGGTTCAGGTTCTGCTCAGATCTTCCTCAAGAATGATTACTGATAACACCCTGTACACTAAACACCATTTCCAAGCCTGAAGTGCCTGTTAGATTCCACAATCTTGCTCCGATCTCCCTGAGGAACTGGGCAGATCTCTTTCAGCAGCTTTTAGAGGATGCAGTATTTTTACAAAAGTTTTTTCTGTAATTTCAGGGAGATATTGTATTATATATAAATTATGCTTTTTCTCTACGAATTTAGATGAATATTCTAGGTTATGCTGCAGGAAGAAGCTGAGAAGTGAACAGAGGACTACAACTCACTAAACACAGTAAGAAACAACCTGTCAAAGGAACTGGATCTCTTTTTTACCTGCAAGGTTAGGAACTAAATTCAATTATGTTAACAAAATTCAGTTATGTTTACAATCCAATCTTGACTCCTCAACTGTGGTAACCTACTGATTTGCATTAAACCCACAGCAGAGGAGATTCAAAGAGCAGCACATGATGTCTATTTTAAGACCTGTGATCAGAAGAAATAAACATTCGTGTTTATATGTAAAAAGCCAAACTATTTGCAGTAGCTGTGGTTCTTTTTATGGTACAGAGAAAACGATGTGCTGCTTTTTTCAAGGAATAATATGCAGAAGTAGCTTTTTCTGCAGCTTTTACTTCAAGAATCAGTAAAACATTCTTCAAAGACAGAAGTAAAGGCAATGTCTTGCTTAGTTATAAAAAATGGCTAAGTATAAGTTATACACTGTGACTTGTAATTCCTCATTCTCAATCATTTTGCAATCTAATTGCTCTTTAAATGCAACTCCCCCTGNTAGTTTAATTAACAATGTGAAAAATAAGGAAAGAACTTAGATAAAACTTAACTTTCTAGTCTTCATGCAAAGATACATTTAAACTAACCTACATTGCTCTTCCTGAAGTCATCTTTGCCATTTTAAACTTTGTTTTTAAACATTGCTTCAGACCAGTCTATTAACTTATTATATGACAAGATAGAAATAAAACTCAGAAAACAAATAAAAGTGCTCTACCTCTTCTGGGAATTCCTCACTGACAAGAGACATAATTAGTGATGTCTTCCCAACTCTGGCTGCAAAAGCATTAAAAACAGATATTAGATAGTTTGTTTTGTTTCACTTAACAGTTGTACCCCATCTTAAACGGGGAATATTTTAAAAAACATTTTCCAATTCAACACATTAAAAGCTTTTAAGCTGTTGTTTAATCATATTAAATATGGATGACAGCAATTTTCTCATAATTTCAGAAATAGAAACGAAGAAAGCACACAGAAAAGATGTAGAAAATAACTGTTTTTATCGAATTCTAGATACGAGGATTGCACTTTAGTTCTAAAATACCAAGGATGAGTGCAGAACAAGAGGACATGAACAAAGTCTGCAGTACTTTGACTACTTTTAAATGCAAGAGCCTAATCCCTTTGATACAAATGAGCTGTCCCCCACTAAAAGTGAAAAAAACCCCAAACCACCAACCCTTCTAAAGTCACAGTGTTCTTAATCCAAGGTAATCATCTCAGCTTCAGTACCCAACACCATCCAATCAAATAAATGACTTTGTTTACCTGCAAAGTTCAGAGTTCTGATATCACAACTTAGTTGCCTGGTTTTGAGAAGCTCTAATTTGACCATTTAAAACCAAGAGTTGTAACTTGTCCCTTTCTCTCTAAACCCCTTCATCTGTAAATTTTCTGGTCCTCTGGATGCCTTGTAAGACTATTACTGCTTTATTTGGTTTTGAGACATTTCTTAAAAACCAAAATGTTCATATTCAAATATCCTCGAGGACTGTTTATTTCTAACAGCTCTCAATTTCACCCTGGATATATCAGCACCTCTGCCAGCAGGAATGGCAAGTACCAACCAAGGCACTGCTCACCACCAGTCAGAGTCCGTGCCACTGCTCCTATTGAAACCAACAGAAAATGTCACCAGGGGACAGAAGGTGTTCAGCTGCATTTACACTTCTCAATGTAACTGTATGGAATTCTGAATGTGGAAGACAAAGAGGTATGATTGTATCACTGGCTGATTTTGCGCAGGAACTGGTGTTGCTGAACTGATGATCCAGTCAGAGTATACTCAACTTATCTAGGTCTATTTTTGGTACAGTAACATGTTCTGGCATCCAGAAATAAAACCGTCTCTAACTTACCATGATGAAGAGTAGTCGTAACAAAAATATGAAAAGCAAAGAAAAGCTGTTCTGAGAAGGAAGATTTCTGTTTTCCTTACAAAAAACAGCTGTAAACTTTTCCCTGGAGGTACTCCCTACAGAGCATAAGGTTGCAGATTTCCCAACAGCAATGCAGTTGTGTTTACATCAAAGACACTCAAATGAGCTAAAATCCTAACTTAAACTGCCAGGCATCCTCCTGCTTCAACTCCATCTTATCTTTCATCCTGACAAAATTGAAGGAGCTTCAGGAAGCTCTCCTATTTCCACAGGGAAAAAGAAAGATGAGTACTTTCCTTACAGGTAAGTAAAGTTACTAATTAGTGAAAATAGTGATGTGTATTTTGCACCTGACCAAGACAGTTCTAACTTGAAACAGTGGCAAAACTGGATTTGCAGATATAGAAACCCACTTCTGAAAACAGAAGATTATGTGTTGCTGGTGAGTAATTGTTCATTATTTAGAAGCTCTTAATACACTTTCTTGTGTATTTCATAAAACTTGAGTTTTATGAAAATCCATAGGTTCCAGTGTAGAGATCTGGGTTATTTTGTTCAAATCTAGGTCAACCCTCTTTCCCAATCTGTTTATAGTCTTAGAAATAACAGCCTAACCAGTATCAGCTGAGTGGGATGAAGGAAAGCAGCACAGCACTTCATGATAATTAATTTGTCTTTTTCCTCATATGTTAGTCTTTTACATCATGCTACATAACATGCTGAACCATAATCTGAAAATTACTGGCTATTAAAAGTGGATGTTTGCACCCTGCATACGAGGACTAAACCAAGTTAAACCTAACTGTGGACCAATGGAGATGAAAAAGGCTGAGTTTTGGAACAGGCTTACAAGAAAGAGTTCTTGGCATATTTCAGATTCTGAACCTGATGGTCTGCTGTTTCCATCTAACAAGTTTTATATGGTCTGGACTACCTTGTGGTTTCAGACTAATAAATATACATGAGACACATACACAAAACAGGACTACAACTGACAAGTTTTACCAATTTGTAAAACAAATTTCTCCCTCCTCCACACTACAAGTCAAACAAAGGTGTAACATAGATGCTCACAATCTCTGATGTGCGCCATGTACCACACATTGCTATATTTAAGAAACCTGTATCTTTAATATTCCCATTTGGGCACACTATGAAACCTTGTTTCCAAAACATAGCACCTGTTACACCTGTGCTGAAACCACCACACAGAGCCAGCCCAGAACACAGCCTTGCCAAAGACAGTGAGGTAAATCAGGGATGTATTATAAAGAGGAATTAAACTGTGTATTCAAAGGCATCAATTCCTAAACACAGTCATGCAAAACTAACCAAATACAATCTTAATGAGTTAGCTCCTTCTGCACAGTGACAGCTCCCTCAAGATTCCTCTCTAGCAAAGTCACAGAGTCTTTCTATGCAGTACAGACAGAGCCAACCTCCACTATAAAACAACTGCATAAACTGCACTATAAATATATATGGGGCATTCAATCCTCAGGAAAGCTTGTTAGTAGTACCACATTCGTAGTGTAACTAGGTAATTTTACTAATAACACTTGGTAATTACTCTGCATTCTTTCCCCTCGAGGAACTTTAAGCTCGCTTTGCAAACTAACAGAACCTCCTTGCTGCTATTTATACCAATGAGAAGCTGAGCCTCTGCAAGCCTTGTCAATTATTTAGGTACCTAAGCATGAACTTCAAGACACAATTTTAGGAACACATGAAGAACTCCAGACCAACAGTACCTCTGGCACGCACCTACGTGTGTGGTGTTTATCCAAGGTCACACAGAACGTTAAAAACAAAAACTGAGATCTGGACGCCCTGGCCCCGTTCTGGCCACAAACTCCCAACACCCGACCTATAACCACTAGGAGCACATCAGGCCACTGACATCCAAAGTCAGTAAATGGGAAAAGTGCAAGAAGGAATTTCACACAGGTACAAACGAAAAAAATAAAGGGAAAAAAATCAAGGAAAAAAAAAAAAAAAAGAAACAAAAAAAGAAAACCAAAAGTTTAAGCAGCCCGTGGTCAAATACCGAGCAAGAATTTCATCCCGGTGTCATCTCCAGGGATGTCCAAGCCGCACAATTCCAAGTGCTGGCCGTACTGGAGTCCAGAGCAGGGAGCCGAGGGGTCCAGGCCGCGCTCCGAGCGGTCACAGCGAACCCACCCCGACCCCTGCCCCCCCCGCGGGGCCGACGCTGCCCCGGGCTCCCCGCCCGGGCCGGGCTGAGCCTCGCGGCACCGGGGCGATGTGACAGCCGGGGGCCCCCACCCTTCCCTGGCCCTCCTGCCTCGGCACTCACGTTCTCCCACCAGCAGGATCCGCACGTCCTTCTTCATGGCCGCGCTGGCTGCCCCCGGCCCGGGGCCGCTCACATCGGGCGGAGGGGGCGGCGGCGCCGCTGCGGCCTGGCCTGCCCGGGCTCCCCTTACGGACCGGGGCGGGCGCGCTACGGCGGCTCGCGAGGGACCGGCCGCGATCNCCCCGGGCCGGCGGCGACCGCAGCGAGCGCTGAGGGACAGCCCCGGGCACTCGGAGCACACCGGGGATCGTGAGGGTGGAAAAGACTTCCGAGATCGTCCCGTCCAACCTATGAGCCAACACCACGGTGTCAGCCAGACCGTGGCACCGAGTGCCATGTCTAGCCTTTCCTTAAACACCGCTGGGGATGGCGACTCCAACCTGGGCAGCCCGTTCCAATGTTTAATCACCTAAATTCTTCCCAATGTTTAAGTAGTGACACAGCGGGTTCCCATCTGCACTGTGTGTTTTTATGTGTGTTGTTGCTTTGATCCTAACCATAACAAATTACTGCCCCTGGGCACCACGGTGCAACTCGTGAGAAATTAAGGATGTCCAGTGAGTTCATGCTGTAGCTTTTGTTTTTCCAGATGAACCAGCAAAGGTCATTTTAATACTAACAAGGCAGTGGCTTTGGCTACCCCAGGAAAACTATCCCAGCCTTGGAGATGCTGAAAGACACACCCCACAGATCATACAAATGTGCATTTAGTCCATCAGTGTTCAGTGACAGCAGAGATTAACTGAAAGGTGAGCAGCAGTTCTGTTAATTACTTGAAAAGCCAAGGAGCTCCATTCCACTAAATTCAATAGTTGAATCCCACATGCTTTATTCACAATAAACTATTTTGTCAATTCTGAAATGCTACACTCTTCCTGAAAAAGTTTTTGCTTCTTTGGAATGCTGTTTTCAGTCTGCCTGCACGAAGCAGTGGATCTCTCAGAAATCAAGCTGTCCATAGGTTTTGTGGGACCTCAGCTCTGGTCCCTTCACCCTCCACAGCCAACTGAGAACCTCCTGCTTTGTCTCAGGCCTGCTGGCAAGACCAGATGGTCCTTCCCAGGACAGAGTCCTATTTACAGGCCCTTCAAAAGGGCAGTAAAGTGACATGATTTATTAGCTGGTATAAACATACCTGAACATCGGCTTCCACATCCATGCCCATGGTCACACCACCATCAGGACTGACAACCCTTTGGCCTGGGCAAGACTAAAATATGGTTCCAGTGCAATCACATTCTTCTGGGACAACTCCCTGAAGTGTCAGGTCCTCAAAGCCTATTTCCTAGTTAGTGCCTACCTTAACGAAAAGATTTCAAACCTAAGATCAGTAACATTCTTGCCCTCTGAGCATTCCTTAATCAATCAGATCTGTCTAAAGAAAACTCACTTGACAGAAAGTAATGGCATGATCTGTTCTCCTGTATTTTTTTATATCAATGTAGGAAAAAAGAGGTCCATGACAAAGGCTTATCCCCAGCGTTAGAGCTTCCTTAGTACAATCTTTCCTACAAATATCCCGGGACTACTTAAAGCTGCTTGAAAAACCCACCTGACTCCCATAGGGGTGGTTACTGCCTTTAACATAGGCTGGAATTGCTTTAATAAAGTATGGCTAGACCAGAGCACAGTGTGAAGAGACGCAGAGCAGACAGAAGTATCAGTTGCTGATTCCCAGGAAAGCCTGGGTAGTTATGCATTCATTCCTTGGTACACTCCTGTGCTAAACACCGAGGCTTTTATAGAAACTCTGCAGTGATTGGCAAAATTGTCCCTGTTCTCAACAGGCTTTATCTCCTGTTTGGCTGACTTATAGTTAAAGATCCATTTCTTTCTAGAGTGTACAGCCAGAAAGCAGGGTAGAGAGGATGTGAGGTACTGATTTCAAAGGTGTGCAAAAGCATTTCTTTGTCAGCAATGGAATAAAATGACACAGTCTTCTTCTGTAGCTCCAGGAAAACTCCAACCTTCAGCGGTTTGTCCTTGTGTAATAATGTTTCTTGATCCTTATGCCATGCTGAGAGCTGCTTTTTAGGACCCAGCCATTCTACACACCAGGAATGCTCAGTTCTTCCCAATTTGTCCCTTTTACCAATCATTTCGTGAGCAACTCCAACAGCCCATCCATCACTGTCCTTGGTAATTACTTCCCAGTAGTGGCACCCAGTAGAGAAGCCCTGTGAACACATCACTTGGCTGATGCAGAATCTTTTGGTTGATGGCTGGTAAGTGGTCAGGTGGCTGGAAACCATCACTCTCTTGTTCTGGGCTGTGAGTGCCAAGCGCTCGTGTACTCTTGTGGGGTCAAAAGTCACATCATCTGCCCCTGGAAGACAGAAAAGAAAATACTCTCACATGCAGGCAACAAGAAGGCAGGTGCATCCCTGCTCCAAAAGAGAAATGAAACCCAGTGATCATATCAAAAACCTGAATCAAAATTCAAGAATCCTCAACTAAGCACTATTAACTGTATCCTGAGCATACTGAAACATTTAGGAGGCACAACTGTGTAAATATCCATGACAGACCCATATGCACTCCAGTGGAAAGGTGAAAGTACTGTGCACCCTGCTGTAGGAGAAGGGAACACAGGTGACCTCACCCCTGATAAGTGACAGCCGTGTTAATACACAATATTACAATTGTTATACAATACGGCCTCACCCCTGGTAAGTGACAGCTACATCCAATAAAGGTAAGTGTGATAAAAGAGAGGGGGTTAGCTGGTGATGAAAGCAGGATCCTGAGGAGAGAGAATCACTGCTTGAGGTCAGTCTGGGTCTGCAGTTAGAGCCTGTTGTTGGAACCTGCAGTCACAGTCTGGTTAGGTAAAAGCATTCAGAGGCTGCAAACTGATACCTGTAGTAGGAGCTTGCTGCAGCCAGAGTCAGGGAATGGTTGGAATTAGGATGGCTGAGCTGTAAAGAGGAATAAACCAGGACCCTTTCCATGCTGTGAAAAACAAAAAGTCTGTGTCTTGGCTCATTTCTACCCTCTAACAAGAACGCTGCTGCAACACCCTACAAGATGGATTTTATTCCTAGCCACAATCTTTTTTTCCAAATTTACCTTTTTGTCAATAATAAATGAGATGCTTACCTTAATAAAGCTTACAGTCATCTGTTCACTGGGACAAGTTCGTACATATTTTATCAGCAAAAACATTTGTTTTCTGTGTTAAGCTACAGCTGTAGTAGTGTGTTGGTTGTAATAATGTTTCTGTCAAAATGATGCAGAATGCAAGTAACAGCTGGAGTAATTACAGCTTAACAGCAAAGATCAGTGAGGTGCAGTAACTCCCTGTATGCCAGCTCAGACTCTGCATCCAGCACAAGCCACCATACAGCTTACATGACACAGGTTTCTTATCTCTTTTTTTTTTTATCCTACATCTGCACTCAGGTACAGTGCTACATTATGCGTCAGTAACTGATTCATTCATGGCAACCCCACTGCGCTTCCAACCTTCAGTGAACAGCCACATCTGCTGATGTTGGCAAGGACAGTTTTCTTCAACAAATCCAGTCTCAGGGTGACCTGGATGTTGTTAAGAGTCTTGCTGGCCTGGATACTTACACTGAGAAAACTGGCTGGAAATGGTTGGTTCAGGACTTTCAGCTGCAGACTCTGGAAATGATGAGCTGACACTTGGCTCCTGGTATGAGTCTGGAGGCTGCACTGAATACAAAAGTAAGTGTTAAGACATTTCTTCAAAATGTACATAGGAGATATTTAAACTTCTAAAGGAAAACACACCTTAAATGATCTCAGCTACTGGTTCAAGTACATAACAAGGAGTTGCTTTTTTGATTGTATAAATTACAAAGGACACATAGGCAAACATTTTTACCCAAAATGAACAAAACACTCTATGCTGGTGTGGTCCGAAGGGAACTGTCAGAAGAGTGAGATGGGTAAAGCAGTTTGATCATTCTATGCAGATAAAGCAGTTTCTGTCTTAAAATTTTTTAGTGTTCTTTATCTTTTTTCTGAGTTATCGTGTTTCTTGTTTTATTTGCACATGCTTTTCATAAGCACAAAGTAATTTTTTTACTCTATTTCCTAGATCCACTGCCTTTAAGAAAAAGATTTCAAAATAAGGAAAACTCACCTAGTGAGAGTTGCTGAGCATAATTCTCCAAGAATAAAATTTCCAATTTTCTCTTGAGATCTTCTACAGCACTTTTGACAACATTAAGCTTTTCATCAAGTGTAATTTTATTAATTGTTGAAGGTGAGCCTTTGTCCCTCTGCCTCTCAGATAAGTCACTCTAATAATGACAAAGTATCAAAGGAAAGATGTAAACAAAAACAGTAATTTCATCTTGCAGATCAGATACAATATAAAGCCCCAGTGGAAAAAGAGCAGTGATCCCTCCAAGAATCTTATTTTTTTTATCAGAAGTTTCCCTTATGGGACAGCTACCTCAGCAAACCAACCTGAAATCTTAGAGAAAATAGCAATGGATACTCTTATTAAAAAAGTAAAAAGAGTGTTTTCCCTAAGAAAACTGAAAATGTGACTGATTTTTCTTTTACATTATATATAACAATTTCCGTAATTATTCATATGAATACAGAAGTTACTATTTTTAAACTTCTTTCTTCTTCTAGAACTGAAACCAAAAGTTTCAAAATGTATTAGTGCAAGGAAAGGATAAGCTTAGTTTGCCCAGATATATAAATTATGGAAATCTACATCTGAAGTTGCTCTCTCTGTCTGTATAGTCTGTAGGAGGAAACAGCCTTTTGGATGCTGGATAGATCTCCTCTGCAGGTGGATATCTCAAGTAGGCCAGATAACTCTGAAAGTACCCATTTCTCCTGTCTGTAACAGGATCCTGGATCAGGTGGATTCCAATGTGGGCACCTGTGCCTGGGTCCTGGAAGTCCAATTCTGCCTCATGATGATGCCTTAAGTTTTCGCTTTCATATTTTTCAGATTCTGTGCTGCCTAGGTGTATAGCTCTGAGCTTCATATTAAGTGTCAGTAAGTTCTCTCCACAGAGTAGGTAGACAAAACAATAATTTTCCAGCTCGAGACCAAGGACAACAGTTACAAGCTTCAGGCCCAAAAGGACAAACAACAGAGAACTGAAGAGAGCAAAAAGGAAGGACAGAACTTCATAACCTGAAGCTGTAATTGGACAATTAATCCCAATGTGCAAATGGACCAAAACTTATCAAAGTGTGAGACCTCAACTGGTTGTCCATTTTGGGTCCACCTTGGGTGTAGCCCTGGTCAGGCTCTTGTACTGCCCAAGGTGTATCCTTGAAGGCCTTTTAATAAATACCAACTTTAACTCTGTCTAGTCTCTGTTTTAGGTCAGCCTCTCAAGGCATCAGTTCCACTGCCACACCCAGTGAGCCCCACTCCAAATTCCTCCTGACTAGCTTGCATCACTTGGCACTGTTGTTTCCAACATCAAAACAGGTACTGCACAATCTGAAGTGTTTTAGCTGTGTCTTTTGAGGCCCTTGACATGTTTTCCCCAAGAAAGTCGTTACAAAATATTTAGTAACTGTGAGTTCTTTAACTTGCCTACCTATGTCTCAATACAAATTCTGGAAAATAAAAAGATCATGAAAAATCTCAACTTTAGATTTGACTGAGGACTGGATTTCAGCAGTGCAGCTCACATGTCATTCCAGGTCACCAATATCCCTGGAAAACATCTAGTTCTGAATTGCATTCCCAGCCTGTGCCTTTTTCAGTACTTTTCTTCCTCTGAATTTCTCACTCCAAACTCTCCCTGCTGACAGCAATGTCCATGGATTGGCACCACTGTCTCTATGAGAATGGTGCAGTGGGGACCTCAAAGGTGCTCTGAACATATTCAGCTATCTCAGACATTGAGCTTGAGAGTTTCTACTCATATTCTGCCACTTCATTTCATCACTTACGGGCTGGGCTTTGATGTCTGTGAGCTGGTGAATAGTCTCTTCAATTTTCTGCTGAGCAGCTTTTTGCTCTTGTTCAATGAACATCAGTGTGTTTCTCTCCTGTCTTTCAACGTATTCCTTCATGCAACAGAAATCTTCAGTAATCTGGCTTTTGATCTGAGACGTATATTCCTGAAAGGCAGAAAATATGGAGTTCATTATGTGGTTAGGAAAAATGCACAAAATATGAGAATTAGCCCCATCTAATGTGCTCTTTGACAGACCCCTGCAGACCAGAAAACTTTATTCAAAGGAATAAAATATATTTCACATTATCCTGCATTACATGCAATGAGATTTGGGGCATGTTAAGGATCATGACTATTTTATGGCCAGTGGTCTCTGCCTGACAACTCAGAAAGTTCAATACTCCTTCCTATGATTTGTAATTTGCATCTAAGTGTACCAGAAACATTCAGGCTACTCCTGGGATAAGCAGAAAAATGCAACAACACACAATTGCAGTCGCCTTTGCGCCAGCCAAGACAGAAATTACTGCAGCCGATGCCATATATCCATCTTCATCAGTAAAAACAGAATTGTGACAGAAAATAAGGAAACAAAAAGGCAGATTCCTGCTCTGAGCTGGAAGGCAACCCTGCAGTCAATCCCATTTCCAGTCCAGGACTGGAAAGAGTGGAAACAGAAAGTTACTGTAGGTAATGAATGTACAATGTGTACCTTTGTTTTATTGACATCTTTCCTCAACAGGTGGATGGTCTCTGCAGTTATTTCTTGTTGCTTGGAGCGTTCCCATATCTCTTCCTCCTTTAAAGTGACACATTGGACTATTTATCTACATGCACCTCAGAGACAGCATGACTAGGTTAAGCAGCAGGATAAGAAAAATTCCCTACATCACTGAGATTAGTTAAGCAATGGACTGGTTGAGGAGCTGCCTTAAAGACACAATTTTGAGCAGGAATAATCACAATGAAGTCAGTATCAACAGTCACCAATTAATTAAATGTTCAACTGTAATTGTGAGCTTCAATACACTCTTAACTTGTCTGAGTAAGATACATATGTGCTAAGATAATGAACGTCAACACATTTTTCTCATTGCCTCCTCTGGGAGTCGTTTTAAGCAGAGACCTAGAACATGAACGTGTCCCATTTTGTGCCATGAAGCTGGGTGGAGCTGTAGTACTGTCTAATAATGTTACGTGTCCTTCCAGCAGTCTCCAATGCAATGCTGATGCAATAAATAATACACACCACAAAGAAGTCACTTGTTACTACTGTGCATCAGCTGAATATATACAGGTATTAGTCCTTCTAATTCAGCTATGCAGCTCTCAATGTGTCAGACACCATCAATGAGCCCCAAACACTGCGTTATCCGAACCCATCTGTTCGATATGTTATTGTGCCATGGGATGGAGCCCCGGGCTACACTGGGGATGCCGGGGGGATGGAAACCCGGGCTGTCCCAAGGGTGCTGCTGGGCGCTGTCCCCGAATGTCACGGACAGGAGTCCCTGGGTATCGGGGGATGTCACCCCGGAACGTCCCGCGGTGCCCGGAAGAGCCCTGGGCTGTGGAGGGCGAAGCTCCTGGGTGTTGGGGGATGGAGCTCAGGGACGCCGGGATGAAGCCCCGGGCTGCCTCCGGCCGTACCTTCTCCTCAAGTCTTCGCCCTGCCGAGCTCCGGTCGTTGCAGGCAGCAGCTCCACAGGGTTCCGGTTCCTCCTGTGTTTCCAACTTTTCCTTCAGCTCCCGCGGGATGAGGCTGAGCAGCGCAGCGAGCTCGCGGTTAGGCCGCAGGTGTTGGAGCTCGAAGCCGCGCCGGCAGACCGGGCAGGCGGCGCGGGGCCGCCCCACGCAGTACTGGAGGATGCAGCCCCGGCAGAAGCTGTGGCCGCAGCCCGTGAGCCGCACCGGCTCCTCGAAGAACTGCAGACAGATGGAGCACTGCAGCTCCAGGACGCGCTGCAGCCGCTTGAGCTCGATGACGCCGGCCATGGCCGGCCCGGGGCGCAGCGCAGCGCCCGCGGAGTTTCGATTTCCCCGGGCCCCGCCTTCGAGGCCGAGAACGCCCCGGGCCGCGCCGCTTCTGCCCCGCTCTGGGCTCCTCTGCTCTGCTCACGTGCCTTGCTCGCAGGATTTGGGTTGTCTGTGCAAATGGATTGTGACGCAGAACTCTCTAGGGCCTGGCCTTGACTTTCATTGACTGTCCAGAAAAGTTCCCGTTATCTAAACTATTTCATTTCCACCGTGAATTTCCCGACTTTGTAATAGTGAGAGTTGCTGACAAGGGCAATCTGCTGACCCAGCCGGAAGACCAATGGCAAAACACAGCACAGTGTAGACCCTGACTGACTGAAGTCCAGGCTACTGGAGGGACCAAAGCCTTCTGAGCTGCAGAAGTCATCTCAAAATAAAAATTAACAAATTAAGACTGACATTATTCCTCATACAAGTCAAAAGCTGCTTTCTGTTGACTTCAGGATTAGGTTGTTTAACAGAATTGTTAAACCACCATGTGAGCTAGAACGAATGGAGCTGTGTGGGGACACAGCCTGGAACACAGGGTATTTCATGGGAGTATATCAACAAGTAAAACTGCTGCACATTGCTCAGAGGTGGACGATCAGCTGGTTGAGAAAGGCAGAATGATGACCCAACTCCAACAATTCCTTTGCACTGCTGGGGGGTGGGGGTAGGGAGAAAAAAGAATTAGTGTCACTAATTCCTGCAAGTACTGGCACTTCTCATTTCTGAAAAAAAAGAACTATTTTGAGAATCTCAAGACCGGCTGGCAATTGTCAGCAGAAGGTGGAAGCCTCACCAGAAACTTGGTCTGCAAGACTTCCTCTTGGTTTGTAAAACAAGGCTATTGTAAAGAAGAATTAAATGTGTGAATGACTTGCTCTTGGTAGAACCAGATCTCAGACTTTGTCTTGAGGCATGGAAACACTCAGTGCTCTGTGTCAGCCACTGCAATTACCATCGGTTCCTGCACACAGTGGTACACGAGGAGAAGGCTCCCCTCCAACATGGAACACCAGTCCTCATTTGTGGAGTCTTTGCAAGCAAGTCACTGAAGAAAATACTTTTAAACCTTGTTCCTGCCTTTCAATGTTCAGTCTAATCAAGCTCATTAAGCTTCATCTGTTCTTAGGTGAGACAGATCAGAGTCTGTTCATCCTGTACTCTCGATGTGTTCACCGGGCCACCGTGTGGGGTTGTGCTCTGGACAAAATTCATTGGATGTTGGATTTGCCACTCACACAAATGCCAAACAGTAGAGACTGTTGAAAGCAAGGAGCTAGCAGCATCTTTGTGATTCTTTTAGAGGAGTGATTCCATTACAGTATCCTCACAATTTAAACTTGGCTTGTTTTTTTATTGTGCCAGAAATGTAGCGCTGTAAGAAACATTCAACCCACTCTGTTGAAAACAACCCTGTCCCTGTGTGGCTAAGAAGCTGCAGCCAGGTGGAATGTAGCTGCCTGCCTGTTCCTCCCTGTGGACATCAGAGTTGGGTGATGACTCTGTTCAAGGCATCCATCCATTCCCTCTGCTTTTTGTCATTCTCACAGATAAACACAAACTCTCTCATGGGCGTGACCAGAGTGATCACTGGTTTTTTCTTCTTCATACAGACTTTCTGGGGCAAATCATCTCGTACTTCATATCCCTCATCCCTCCTTCCGATGAAAACCTGGCCCTGTGCAAAGGCATCCTGCAAAGAAGGAAGCAGAAGACAGCCATCAGCCAGCAGACAGTGGAGCTCCAGCAGACACTGCTCTGTCCTTTGACATGGAACAGGATCTGGGGATGCATAGAGCGGAAATGATGACACGGGCTGGTGACACCAGCAGGGAACACACAAAGGGGTATTTTGCACTCACAGGCATTCCCAGGAGAAGGCAGGGCCCCACCCTTACAGAGCTGGTTGGTGGATGTTCAGAAGGGACACGGAAGGACATTCCCATGGCTAAAGCAGTGCTAGGAAGCAGGATACTGGGGCTGTCAAGCCCCTGATACTGGAATATTGTTCATCTTGGCTAAGGTTACAGACACACGGGAGTGGGAACATGAACCCCACAGTTCATGGAAGTTGGGGAGGAGGGCTGGGGGAGAGGGGACATGAAGACCACAGGCAGTAGCAGTTACTTTTAAAAGATCTTCCTCACAGCCACTGTACAGGCCAGAGTTCCCAACCAGCTCAGCTTCAGAGACATCCTTTGGCAAGGGAGATGGGCTCTTGGGGCTGGGCCTGCTCCAGTCTGGCACAGGCACTGGAAAAGGTAGATGAGAACAGACCCTTCCTCCCCACCTGCTTCATGAAGGGGCTGTGGAACAAAGAACACTCCTCTCACCAGTGGATTTTTAAAGTACATCAGGTTCCTTTCTTGAGAATCCAAGCAGAACCAGCGTACCTTAAAGGCTTCCTTCTGCTGCAAGGAAATGGTAGAAATTCTTTAAAGACCCAAGTCTCAAAATGGACTTTGGTCTATTCAAATCCCAGGACGAGTTAAATGACTTGGAGCTGGAGTTCAGTTTCCTTCATCCCTGCAATTGGTAACAGGACTGCTGTGTGCAGCTCTCAGCTCTCTATTTTCCCTGGCTCAAACTACAGATTTAATTTCAATGACAATCATTTGGGCAGGGAAGTAATCAAATTAACAAGATTAAGGAAGTTGCAGGAAATGGATTGAAACCATTGCAGAGAACAACCCATGAGCTAGTCATGATAGTGAAGAGAGAGCAATCAATTTCAAGAATCTTATCAGCAAGGTTGTCCCTAGAATTCTGAGTGTACAATATTAGTTGGGTTTTTTTTAAGCGCTAATTCCATCAGCTACACTTACCTGACCATTCCTGAGCTATTAATTACTCCAGGCTGAACTGAAAAGGCCTCTTCTAGGACGCAACTCAGTTTAAGCAGAATTTAGGCCTCAGGAAAAAAAACACAAAATCTTTCATGCTCTGTGCAAGTACCTGCAGAAGAGGTGCTGGAACACTGGCACAAGCTGGGAAAAAACCCAGCATCATCAGTATCAGCATTGCACCACTGAACTTTATAATGGGACTTGGCTCATGGTTCACTCAGAGGAGAGCAAGGCAAGAAGTGGCTGTGGTCAAACAAGACCTCTGATCTCTATCTCCTCCTTCAGCAGTGCCCAAAACCTCACTCCTCTGTTCCAAGAGTACTAGTCCAAACACTTCCCACAATAAAACAAACCATACTATTGGCTTCACTGTAGAGCAATTTGCTCAAATGACACTTTGCAGCTCTAAGTAGATGTGGCTTAAGTGCAACTGACTCCTAAGTGAAACAGAGAAGTAGAGGAGGGTCAGCACATCATGCTCTGCTGTGGCAGGAGCTGAAGTCAGCAGACACAGCAATCCATGTGGTGTTGTGTAACAGCACTTTGCATATCCATTGACAGCTAATCCACATTGCTTATTCTTCAAGGATTCTTCTTCCTGATCTTACTTTCCACACAAAATAAACATGGTCCCAAAGAACACAACAGGCATGAACAGTGTCTTTTATCAACCCAGGAAGCAGAGAGTCACTGAGCAAATCTTTTAGGAGTCAGCATCATTGAACTACCAAATATTCTCTATCTGGAATGATCCTGTTAGTGTAATGCCATGTATGCACTTACTTTTGGTCCTGTTTTCTCCATGTAGCCTTCTTGTGCAAAATTTCTTGTGATCCTGGGTATGAGCTAGGAGAAAAATACAAAAAAGTCTGTGTCTGTCCCAACTGAAACCAGGACAGGCTGTCTCATTCAAGATTGCATTTCTGTTCTGTTTTTGTCCAAGTTAATCACCATCAATTGTGGCTTTTGGGGTCTGGGATTTTTTTGGCTGCTTGGTAAAGGGAAGTCTGAAGTAAGAAGGAACATAACATTTTTGACAGGTTACTGTATAAGGATCACACGGAGACTTTGGGGCCTTAAATACTAAGTTTTTGCATGTTATTCAGTGTCGCCTTTCCTTCTACCTCTTCTGTCCATTCCCTGGACCCAACTGCTGCTTTTTGAGCACCTGACTCTGTCAGAAGAAGTGAGAAAATGTTTTCCCATGCTCTGTTTGGTTAGGCTGCTTCAAGCCCTGTTCAGTTCTCACCTCAGGCTCAGGGACATTTGGGAAGGTTGTTTTGAGATAATGGTAACGTGCTGCCCGAATAGCATTGAACCAGTCAACAATCTCCTGGGAAAACAACAAACACAAACATAAAGATTAACAAGAAGAGTAAGAGTGCTGCTTCTCCAAAATGCCCTTCTCCTTCCTTGTGATCTCTTTGTAAAAAGGTACTTTCTCCCCAAGGGGCAGAGAGAATCACTGATTTGTCCCAGACACGTGAAAATCATTGATCCTTGAAAATAATTTAAGAATGCCCCTCTTGGAAGGTCAAAGACATTCTCAGCACGGACAGTCACCCCAAGCCTGTATACACAGGCTTTTTCAGTTGATTCAGTTATGGGTTGTTTAAAAACTTCTGTAACTGGAAAGACACAAGAACTTGGTTCAACGAAAAAACAGAAGTCTAATAATATCTATAGAGATACTTTTTAAAATTATCATTATTGGCTTGGAAATAATAATAATATTCTCTGTGTGCATCAAGAATTTAACTATGAAATTGTGTAAAACTATAAGGCAGTTATCTTACAGAGATTTACATCTATGCACCACTTAAGACTATCCAAAGGGTGAGGTTGAATATATGCCCCAACAGAAAAGGAGCAAGATGCTGCAGTTAGGAGTATCAAATTCTGCAGCTTCCTATATTCTACAAGTCTTAGTGATGCCAAGTAAAACCAGATCTTGCAGACACAGTAACTCTTCCAAAATACAGATCCAACATCTAAGCATTTTGCTTACTCCAGAATCTCCATTATATTCACCTTTCCACTTTCGTGATAAACAAAAAGGTTCCTTGTTTGACCATCTGTGATGTATGTGATCTGCAGCCCATGACTATGTCCTATTTTCTCCACCTGGAACATTGCATTCAGAGTCTCAATGCTGATAACGGCTTTTGGACCTTTGGACTGTGAAATGAAAAGCATCACTATATTAAAGTGCTCTCAGGGAATGTATTGCAGGACAGATCAGCTGTATGAGACCTAGATCCCTACTGACTAGAAAGCAGATGTCCTCAAATATCTGAATATTGGATACACTTGGAACATAAAGCCTTAATTACATGCAACATAAAACCACTTACAAAGATTCCTTGACAAATGCTGGGTCACTATTAAAGAGGGCTGGGTCTGCATTGCAAGGGTTGGGTCTATCTCCAGCCTCCTAGTTAGAGAACAATTAGCTACAGTCTCTCACAGAAAGGAGTCATATTGAGGACCCTGCTGCAGGAGCTGATGAGAGGATTTTTTGATAACGTAACAATTATCAACTGCCAGCAGATCTCTTCTTTGTCTTGCTATTCAACTACCAGTATCCATTTCCTTTGTTCACTAAGCAAAAGGAGGCTGCAGGGTTGAGATAAGGGATGAACAGAAGAACTACATCCAAAATTGCCCAATATACCATGTATGTTAATGGGGAAACATGTGGATTCCTCTAAGTACAAGCTGCCTGCAAAACTAGAGACAAAGCTACTTGTGCTGGGTTTTGCCCACAAAGAGCAAGGTCTGAGGGTGGGTGTTGACCTGCTACCTATGGCCAGCTCTGGCTGAAGAACTCACTTCTTTGCTGTAGTACTTCATCACCCCTTCCCTTGCTGATAGGAGAAATTGCCTCTTCTGGAATTGTCTGCGTCCCTTCCCAAGCTTCCAGAGGGATCCTTCACGGCTGCCTGCAGACCAGACAGGTAAGTGTCAGAGAAGTGTGGCACAAGGGCAGGACTATTTAGCTAAGGGTGATGTGGCAGTTTCAAGTCTCTTCTCCATCTGAGAATTTTCCCCTCATATGAAAAAAAATCAGTGGAGAAACAGAGAACTGTAAGATCTAAATATACCCTTGCACTTGTGTAAGTGCCTTTTCTTAGGAGTTTCTTCTTAAAGCTAGACTCAAAGCAGTGACTGCACATCCAGCAATTCAAATGTGACAAGCCAACCTTAGAGATCTCCAAAGCTGCTGACAGAACACTGTGCTGTTGGCCTTGAGGCTGAGACCTCCCTGACAATCCTTTTACCTGCAGAACAGGGATCTTGGCAGACTTGGGTGTCAAGAAATTCCCCACGCTCATATTTAGCTCTAATCCACTGCTGTCTTAAAACCCTGAAAGAGGAAAACATGGATAAAGCTGACCTGTCTCTACTCTAGTTTCAGCAGCCAGCCAAGGAGAACTGTAAGGGAAGCAGATGTCAAGGTCTGCAGCAGTGAATACACCATCAACTTACATGCAGTCACGGGACTTGGGGATGTAATGGTACGGAGGGACCTTTGCCTCAAATTTAGCCTTAGCCCAGAGATTCCCGTGATTCCTCATAAACTGAAGTACAAAATAAATTACAGTTAGGTAAATCAACACCATGTCATGAACATAAAATGAGACTTCTATCAAAGGGAGCACTGCACTTTTTGCTGAATCTTGCCATAACTCTCAGTGTGTATTTATATACATTTATAAATTCCCTTTGGCATTCGTTTTGTATTTTTAGGTGGAATACCTTTTTCAGTATTCACAGTTCTCAACCAAGTGTGAAGGGATACAAAACAGTGGTTGTTGATGAAAAGAACAAACGAAAATTAGGACAAAATTTGTTTATGATCTCCCTATTCCTTCATCTCCTCCCAGATATTAACTGTGATTGTATTATTAGCACAATTCAACTGAATGATGAGAGGCTGAACCAACATTTAAGAAGAGTATGTTGCTTTCTTAACTGAACATACTATCAGGAAATATTCGTGGATTTCTAAACCACAGCAAGAAGTTACTGAGTATATAAAAATACACAGTATTTACTAGTATTTATAAAAATATACACCACAGTCTGTTCGGAACATGGTCACGTATCAGTGTAATTTGATTGAGCAGGTCATAAAAACACCCTGAAGTTACCCATGCAGCTAACTTGGCTCTGTGTGGCTCTGTTGCACTGTCCATGGTGGATGGCACAGGAATTACATGGCAGAGGAGGCTATGAAATGTAGAGAATTACTGCTTTTTCCTCTCTACCTCTATTAAATTGCTCTCCCAGAAGTCAAGTCGAAGGGATTTGACTCTGCTGATTTCAGGAAGATTGCGATGAATTCCAGAGCAATTCAAACAAATGAATATTCCAAGTTTGTAAGAAGCCCACTCTGGATCTAGATAAAAACACAAAGACTCAATTAATACTGGCAAGGGTAAAAAGCCACATTTGATGCACAGCCCAGGCTTCACACCTAATAAATACCTCGAATCCCACTCCATTGTTTATGGCTGTTACTTCACTGTGTTCAGGGGAACAATACCTGCTTTCCCCAGTGAACGATTTGGCCCCTGCGTTTGTACATTCTTTAACTGCCTATTTGCTTTAAAATTAAGTTGACTGTGCAGGCAGGTGAGTGGTGACAGAAAAGCTCAGCTAATTATTAGTTCTGCATGAAAAGCTTCTGTTGCTGAATTAACAATGAAAGGCAGGTGCCGACAAGCTTGCACTATTGAGGGTACAACAGAGTACAACCACATACAGCGAGTAGTCTGTCCGCTGCCCGTGAAGGCTCCTGCTCTTGCTGCTACATCCCCCGAAGCAGTTTAGACAGGTGCAGCCCTATGGCCATTGAGTGTTCTGGCAAGACCATTTCCTTGGATTGCGCCACCGTCCACTTCTCCCTATCACGCTAAACTGAAGCAACTTGACGCCTTCTTCAGCTCCTGCTGGCTCCCGCCTGACCCACCCGAACGGGCACTGGCGCCATCCCGGCGCGGGGGTCCCGGCGGGTTTTCCGTGCTTTTCTCTGCCCCAGCCGTTGTTCAGAGACATGTCCCAAGCAGGAAATCCACCCCAGGCACCCTCCTCCTCCTGCAGCCTCATGCCCTGTCCACAAATAACCCGGGGAAGCGCCTGGTGCTGAGGTGGTTTCCTGCCCCTTGCTGCGGTCTCCTGGTCCCGCGGGGCCCTCAGAGAGCCGCGTCCCGGAGAGGGCAGCGCCGCGGGACCGTCCCGCAGCCGCCCTGCGGGACACGGAGCGAGGGGCGCGGCGGGTGCCCCACACGGACCGAGCGGACACAGCTGCGGACCGGGACGAGCAGCCCCCGGTCCCGGCCGCTGTCCGCTCGCAAGCGGGTCCGGGGGCTGAGGGGCACTGCCCGGCGGAGCAGCCTTACCTGGGTCGCCGCAGTCGGCGCAGCGATCGTTACCGGTCCCGGCCGCCCTCTGCAGCTCCAGCAGCAGCGCCTTGTTGCGCTCGTAGTCCATCGCCTCTGGTGCCCGGCGCGGAGTCTGCAGGAGGCTCGGCCCAGCCGGGAAATGAGGAACCGGAGAGGCCCCGGCGCCCGGGACACCCCGTCCCCTCCCGTGTCCCGGCGCCTCCTCCTACAGGCGGTTAGGGGCGCGCGGTCCCCCGGCCCGCCCACGGGCCCCGTCCTGGCCCGGTCCCCGTCAGTTTTCCCGCAATGATAATTCATTACTAAGGGGCCTGTGTCCAGGAGGGCTCGTCCGCGCACCTCCAAGTTTGCCTCAACCCCACCTCTTTAAAAGTCAGTTTACAAAGCTTGCGGAGTAACAGAACGGCAGTCGTGCCCCAGACTGCGACCAAAGCACCGGTACCGCCAGGGCAGCCGAGCCCCGCTCTCCCAACGCGGTTCTTCCCCACTGCGAGTGCTCAGCCCGGGCTCTGAAGGAGCTCGGTGACACCAGCAGTGCCAGAAAAACCCTGCCCACATAGCTTAACACAGGGACAATAAAGCATCTCAATCCTACTGAAAATGTTCCTCTTCCACGATAAAGCAAATGCCAAAAGGTCTGTGACCTAAGATTCTGTTTATCTAAGACAAGAGAAAAGACAAAGAAAAAATTTGAGAGAAAATATTTTCAAGAAGGTTAATTAATTCAGAAAAAGTTTAAGAGGTGTTCAAATATTTTCCTAGTTTCGGGTTAAACTTAATTTGCATTGCTATAGTGGAGCATAATACACAATGATTCTTTAGTAAAATTTATCTACAATCTTATAAAAACACTAATTTTGTAGATGACTAAATACTACAGTAGACATGTACTAGCAGTTCCAAATACTGAAACATTTTTTCCATTTTCTAGGTACTAAATAGTATTATGCCTTTTATTTATTTGTAAATACTATGAAGTTATGAAATACACAGCAGCAAAATATCTGAATTGTTCAACTACCTACATAGATTTTCTTTTCAGTACTCACCCTCTAGGAACTGTTGCATACTGGAATGTAAACATGGATTTAATTTTCCCCAGGTACTCTTGCAAACCATACACCAAAGCTTTTTGCTAGCATAATTTTTGTAGTTCCCTTACAACTCCTGTGGAATAAAAGGACCATTTTGTATGCCATTTGAGAAGTGGTTATTTATATTTATCTTTTACAAAGACTTAAGATAGTTTTGCTCTTGAAGGGATCCTTGCCTCCCCCCACCTCTATTCTGCAGTAGCATTAACATAGTCTAAGCCTTTGGCTTGGTTCTTGCAACTGTAACTGCTTTTTTCTATATTATTCATGGGATGGTAGAATAATGTTAACCTAATTTACATTCTGGAAAGCAATATTGGAATGACAGTAAAAAGAAAGAAAAGCTTGAAACTTGGCTGAGATTTCCCTAAGAAGAACAAGGTTGTTGGTTTTGTTTTTAAGTTGCTGTACACCTAGTAACGGCTGCTTAAATGGGAAAGTTCATTGTGGAACTCCAGGGTTGTTTTTACTTCTGATTTCAAGACACAGAAGTTAGCTCAAAGGGCAGTACATAAAGGACTAATTAGGGCCCTATTGCAGGAAAATATTTTGTCTGAAAAGCAGGCAAATTTCACAGTAGCGGAATGGAGCTTGTGAAGCACTTCCTTCTAAGCAGAGTTAATCAAAACCAGCCCTGGGCCCCTTTTCCTCAAGCCCATCCCTCCTGGAAACTTGTTTTATTCTAGCATACAAAAGATGTTCATACATGATGCATAAAAATCCAAAGGTGCTAATTTATCAGAACTCAAATCATCATGCAGATTTATCTTCCATTCAGAGTAGCTTGAGGTGATTTCATGTGGTAAATATCTGATCAAAAAGGGAAATACTTGAATTCCACCTTACCTTGTGGATATCACAGCAGATTCTGTAAACTGTTTAAGGCAGTTATTAAAACCAGAGAGCTGACTTCAAAAGAAGGTAAATTGTCTCTCACTGCTTTCTAATTTGGGTCTTTTAAAATTATCCCTGAATTTCCTAAAATACTACTACTTTATAGGACTTGTTTCTAATTTATGTAGGTCCTCACTGTAATCTAGTTAGATTGATAGTGCCATTAGAAAGCAGTGATCACTTTTACTTTATTATTTTAAAAAATTTAAAATGTGTACTTATTTATTTTTACAAATCATGCAGGAGAAGCATAGACTGTTGATACAAAAATCAAACCATGAAGATTTTAACAGCCACCACTATAGTTTTTTGGTAATTCTGGACTATGGAAAGAGTAAACTATGAAGACAATCTACAATGCAGAAGCTTAAAATAATTTACTGTTTCCATAAATATTTCTAATTCCTGAACATCTTTAAGACATGAAACATGTAAGATGACACCAGAACTAGCAAATGGCCTTCCTTATTTTTACAGAGACACTGAGGTAAGTGGAACACCACTGCATGGCAGCAGTCTGACTCAGTTTGAGGAACAGGAACAGTCTAACTGCAAAGAAAAGGCAAAGAAGTACATGGTTGAACCAATTCCAGTTTTAAAATCCTTTAAAGATATGTTTCAGGAGTTTTATCTTTCATATAACAGAAACATTAAGATTGTAGCAAAATCCCACAAATTTATTATCATATAAAAATTGATTCAATCACAAATAATTATGCTGAAGTCCTGTCAAATACAAAAGGAGAAGCTTAAGAATAGAACACAATATACAAGACTAGAAGTAGTTAAATATTCCTGAACCCAAAGTAACACTGGGATAATTGTTATTTACAAAATCTTGCCTAAATCTCTTGAGACCATGTTGAGCTACAGTAATAATTTCTCTACCTTTTTAGGAGATTAACATGCAGATCTGACAGCTGTAAACAATGAAAGGAATGTATACAAATATATGTACATTGAGGCATAGTGCTTTGTAAGGACCCTGTTCCCTGTTGTCAAAAAGAAGAGCTGGTTTTAGTCATTTAGACTTTGGAGGACTTGTTGCATCCCCTCTGTGCCCCCTCCTACCTCAAGTTATTTATCACTTTAACTGGAAATTCAGAAACAAACTTATTGAACAAAACAATCTCCTTAGAAAACAGCAACTTTGCTGTGGAAGTTGTGATAGTTGGTTGATACAAAAGGACTTCTTGCTATGTGATCCACAAATTAGGGAGAAAGAGCAAGGAGTCCCCACTGAATACTCTGTGCATTTAATGTTATGAATGCCCTCACTGGACAAGCACCAAACCAACCCACATTTCAGCTGTGGAGAGCAGTCTAATGACAATAGATATATACATTATTTTAAATACTTATAAAAATTTAATATACAAATGGCTCTGAATATACAATAATGTGGTAAGTAAAAAAAACTCGAACTATGGCACATAGTTTACATAAGCACATACATTACGCACAAAAGTATTTCTGGTGTTGGTAGTTTTAAGGGAAGTCCAATGATAGACTGTTTATCATTTGTCTGGGTATTTCAAGATGAATCCCTTCAAGATAATGCAAGAACCTATTAAAAAAAAGTTTAAAAGATTGTTAAGGGAACAAAGTTATTTCCAAATATAAGGCAACAATTTTATTATTTTGAGAAACAAATGTCCACCTTCCTTGCCTAGAATTATTTGACAAAATATTTTATTAAATTCCTTAACTACCTTCTATAATGAAATGTAGCCAGATTTAGGAAAACCCAAACTTACCTTCTTTTAGTCTTCCCTTGCTCTTTAAGCTTCTCAGACCTGCAGATACTGCGGAGAGTGGGGAGGTATTCAAGGGCACTGGCTTGCTTATTGCCCAGGTTTAAAGGACTTCTGGAGAATACAGTATTGATGACAGCCAGCCTCTTCTGTGCTTTTTTGTGAGTGCTAAAACAGAGAATGAAGCTTTATTGTTTCTTACTCAAGAATGTGCAGTGATGATTTTATTTCTTCAGGATTAAAACCACTGGTTTAAAACTCCATTAAATTGATGTCCAGAACTGCATCCCAATGGCTCAGATATCTGCAGCTTCTAATTGTGTGCTGTTTACACAGCATCACAAAGCTGCACTTGGACAGAAACATGAGGGCCAGCAGTTTGTTTGCTCATGTCTTAATCAGGAGTCTGATCTGGGGAGCTCTTCAGTCTAGATATGGATATAGACCACAACTGAAAGCATCTGTGGTTTTAAAAAATAAAAAGCATTATGCAATTGGTATTTGCTAGAATATCAGTGTCCAGTGTATAACCCATTATAAACCTGGTCACGGGATGCATGGTCAGATCCATTCTGACATTGCTCCTCTGGGTACTGACTTACAGAAGAAAGGCTCTAAGCCATTTTCCTATTCAGACCCTTGAATGGGCTTTAAGCGCCCAGTGCCAGTTTTACCTATGATAACTTGTTTATGTTAAAAACCCATGCTTGATGGTATTTTTTCATCTTTTACAATGTATTAAAGGTTATTCTTTCTTAGCACAAGTTACTACAAAGAATTTACTTTGTATTTTGTTAGGTCTTCATCAAGCAATACCTACCAATACACTTAACATGGGTTCAGTATGAGCAGGTGGGACAAATTTGCATGTTTGGTACTTGCAGAATCCCATCTGTCTTGAAAAAGCCATTCCTTTAGGGTTCTGTTATTCTTTTGGGGGGAGTGGTGGTGGTGTTTGTCCATTTTTGAAGTAACTAGACTAAGGCCACCATTCCTTAACAACATCGGAGTCAGACTGTTCAAAAAAAGCCACTTTTTTTGCAGATTGACAAGAAGTTATTTTAAGGTTGTAGAAGCACAGTGAACAATACATTGCAGTGTTTTGAGGCACACTGACAACAGTCATAGTGGTATTAATGTGTATACACCAAATCTGAAACAGTCCCACACCCAGCAATGCCAATCACAGCTCTGGGTGNACCTTGAATTAGCTGCCTGACTAAAGGATATGCAGTTCCTTGTGTTTGAGACAGGCAGAGTAAGTCCCTTCAGCTGATCACTTTCAGATGTTTTACTGGTACTCAAAAAGGATTCCAAGTTTTGTGAAATATTTACAGAACTTTTGGTGAAGCTGAGTGCTTCAATAGCTGCCTTTATTTCACTACAGCTCTGGGAACTCCACCAATCAGTATTTTCTATACTGAACTCATCACAAAGACCATTTCTGATTTTGGCATTTGTCCAATGAAATTCTTCACTTTTAGAAAACTCGAGTGGTTCCCTGGTGTTGGACTTTACACAGCAATCCAGGAAGGACATGTTTTCTGCAAACTCAGTCAGTGAATGCAGACACTGAAAAACAACTGGAGACCTTTTTTCATTTGCTGAGGTTTTAGTTTTAACTTCTTTTTGTTCTTTATGCACCAACAATTTTGATTCCTTTTTATTCATTTCAGCACACGATTTAGGACTGTCTGATGGCAAAGTTATGAATTCAGCTGAATAGTTCAGCTCAGAATCAAATAAGTCACTATCATCCAATATCTCAAGCCTTTTCTGAGCCTTTGTCTTTTTAGACTTTTTTCCAGGGCTACTCTTCCCAGAGCAAGAACTCTTAGTAGTTCTGTCTTTTGAAGAAACCATAGTAGTCCTTTCAAATATAGACTTTGAGGCTTCAGACTGGTTTGACAGAACTTGCACTGGTAAGGGAAGAATAAGTTCAAGATTACTATATACAAAATCCACATGCTTCATCTGGAATTCTGTGAGAAGCTGCACCAATTT
>VZUA01054416.1:0-17628 GCA_013401035.1 Horornis vulcanius
CCATTTCTGTTTAAAGCAAGGAGCAGTTGAGGGAAAAAAGCGCATTCATTTTAGTGAGCAGGCAGGAGGGAAGAGACAGATACTTCCATGGGTTTCATTCCAAATAGAACCATACTTGAGGGATTTTTTTATTATTTTTATGGAATATAAGTATGTTTTCAGAGTTTTAAACTTTATCAGCAAAGTAGTGTTTTGCTAAGAATCTCTTGCCAGGAGAAAAGATGACTTATTTTGTCCTCACTGACTGTTTTTATTCAGAAAGCAGGTGGCAGCTATCAATTCCAATGCCATCTACAGCTCCAATTATTTTACAAACCCCAGGAGCTAATTACAGCCCTCAGGCTCTGGCAGTCAGCTGATTTCATCATGCGACTCCTTTGGCCATTGTGTACCTCTGAGTAATTGTCTATTTATGGAAAATAAATTAATAGCTGCTATTTCTACTTGAAAAAGAGGACCTGTGAGTGTGTAGGTTGAGCAAGAGGGTTTTAAAGAGAGGGAGAGAGATTTAGAGAGAAAGATGCAAAGAGATCAATTGAAAGAATAAGGGGCAGGGAGGAAAGAGGAAAAAGTTAAAATGAAAGGGAGAAAGGAAGCAGGGTCCTAGAAAATTGAACAGGGGGGAAAAGCATGATGACACCAAATAGAAAGATAGAGCATGACAGGAAGAAAAAAGTAATCAAAATTGTGGGAAATTATACTTTAATTATTTCAGTATAAACCTATGAAAATAAAAAAAGATTCATTGGAAAAAAGTGATACTGTTGAAGATATCCCTGCTTATTGCTGGATGCTTGGACTAGATGAGCTTTAAAGGTCCCTTCCAACACAAACCATTTTGTGCTTTTTATTGCATATACCTTTTTGAAAATGCTCTTGACCTAAATGGTGCTTGCCTTCTTGGGTGGCTTAATGGAAGGAAGGGTTAGATGTTGTCTTTATTTGTGTGATCATGTGATTCACAGATAAATATAAAATGTGATTTTCATAAAAAATACGGCAGTAAATCTCCATGAGTAATTATGCATCCTCTGTTTGAAAAATTTTACAAGTGTTTTGCAAATGATATTTTTGATACAGTGGAAGTACAGGAGGTTTTGAAGTTATGAATATCAGCAAACTGCCTGCAGGTTGTACAGACAAATCTTTGACATTACAGAGACTGTTGCTACTTCAGTGTCATTGGTGTGTAATCAGAAATTTGTTGGTTGGGGGATTTTTTTGTCCAGAAGTTACCTACAAAATAACCATATGAAGGCAGAGGGAATAATAAATCTTTTAAAGGTGAAGAACCAAAGTGATCCTGCTGTAGGCCAGAACTTGTAGCAATTTTAGATTAAATTTCAGATCTGTTGCGCACAGAACTTAACTGTGAGAGGAATGGAAGCTAGAAGTATATCACTTAAAAGTGTTTAGGAAATCACCACTTCTGGCGTAAACTGGAAAGACAAGTGAAGTGAGCATGGAACTTTGGCAACATAACAGCGTATGAAACAGGGTTTTTAAAAAAGGCCTGTAATTAAGTACATGGAGCACCGAAACAACTCAGATCTGGTCAAAGCTTTCTAAACAGCCGTTCTCTGAAACATTTTTCTGTATATAGGCATGTGTTCCCTGCCTTCTATTGAAATCTTACTTCTCTTGAAATCCTTTTTCTGAAAATAAATCAATCCTTAATAAAAATATGCTTGTTAGGGTACCAGCTTATTTGAACGACATGACAGGCTTCTCAGATGGCAATTTAATGTGAAATAGTTCATATCACTGTATATACAAATACTCAGCAATCTGTCTTCTTCACCTTTCAGATCAGCTGTTTCACGTGTTGGCCATGCACATGCGCCTCTACAGTATAGACTCTGCATACAATCCCTGGAGAAAACTAACCCAGCCGTTGCAGGATAAAAATTCAGAGCAAGTATTTTATTTTACCCAATATCAGTTTTACCTGGTGAAAGAAACATCCTTACAGAGGGACTCGGGGTAACTTTCTGTTGTAATTGAAATTCTCTGGGAGGTATGCTGATGGACTTAACATCTAAAAATTGTATGTATGAATTTGTAAAAAAATGTTTTCCAATTTCTTTTACATAAAAATCTGACAAATAGCAGTTTTGAGCTAAAGTTTAAATGCACCTTTTGCAGGCTTAAGCACATGCAAATTGAATAGTATTGGGTAAATGGATAGGGCACTGCTGTTCTTGATATGGATGATCAACAAAACTTACATTGAGATAAGTTGTTAGTTTATTTAAAGTTGATTAATGATTAATAGCTGTAAATAGGTCTAATATATGTGAGAAATAATTATGGTTTAGGCTAAAAATTTTCATAAAGCTTATTATTTTAAGCAAGTTACTACATGAGTTTGCTTTTAAAACATGAACCTTACATATGCAGCTGTACAAGGATTAACTATATAATAAATTGAACCATGTACTTTGTTCTGCAACTCATCTCCTTTCTTGACTTAAGACCCATCACTTTTCAGATTGTACCTTGATGATGAGGAGAAAGGTTTCTTGCCTAAAACCAGATTATGATATTTCCTTATAAGAGGAAAACAGTACATTATTTTTCTCTTAGCACCTTAAGCATCTTCTTCATACTCAGCTCTACATTTTGTAGCTTGAAATTATGTCAAAAGATTGTCCTTTTAGTGCCTGTCCAGCTGTGTGTTGGTCAGTGCTTCTAGGAGCCTGAGGTAGAAAGCATCAAGCAATTTCAAAAACTGATCTAGAATAGTGATGCCACAATCCTAACTGCAAACTGCGGAATACTATTTATTAAAACAATTGTTCTTATTTCTAGTTTAAGATTTTATTGTTCTCTTGGACCCAGGCTTCTTTTTGCAATGAACGTTAGATTATTGGAGTAATTAAACTATATTAAGTAATTAATTTATAAGCCATTAGCAGAAGAAAACATGAAGTATTTTATGACCTGAAAACCTATGCTGTTCAGCATGCATTCAGACTGCTTTGGAGGTCTGCTTTCATGTGATTGATACCTGACCTAGATTGAGCAGTGGGATGATGATCATAAATTTGGTGTATTTTGGTTGGCCGAGTTACATGAGGCAGAATTAAGATCATGTGGGACAGATCATACACTTCTTGTTTTGGCATTTGAAGAGCTTGCTGGCTTTGGAAGTAGCTGCTAAGAGAGGGGGCTTAGAGAGCTGATGGAATTCAACATGCATTGATCATGTCAAGGCTGAAGTGCAGTATGTTACATTTCATTAGGCAATATTTTGAATCACTTAGAAACTAATGGTACTGTAGGTCTGTGATGCCTTGCTGTGCAGAAAGGGTTGCACGCTGGAAATGCATTTGAGCAGTTCTTGTGTTTTCTGCACTAGTTTCCAATATTTCATGGTAGACTTGATGATACTGGTTTGGCACAAAGTCCTAAATGGTTTGTAGAAAGCTACAATTGATAGCATCCATTTTGCCATGAAATAATTTACTGGTGAGATTCACAGATGCTTTCAAGTCTGAATATTTTTGCTCACTCCTTGGAATATTTTTCCTTTCTTAGTCTGCAGGCACAAGAATGCTACAAAGGAGGCAATTTGAGGACATGTTTTTCATGTATAAATTGGAGCATAAAATGAGTATCTGTAATTATACTGCAGAAATTTGAAGTGGTAGTTTGACTTGAAGGTGGCATTCATAGGACTGATGTGTATGATCAGATTGCACACTTCTTAGTCACACAGCCTTTTGAGAAATACAGATTTTTTCAGGTACAGGAAAGAGTGCTCAGAGCAATTAGAAGGTAAAAACTGGTGAAAAAGCTTAAGAGGATGGTGGAGAAATAATCATTGCAGATTTTAGATGTGAATGGCATTCTGCCACTTTGAGGTTAATGAAGTCATCTAAATCATCATCCTGACTTGCACATGAGACTTCAAGCAAAGACTTGTAGAAAAAAAAGTCAATGAGAGAAAAAGTTCTGTATTTTCTGACTGTATTACTGTGATTCCAAACAATTTAACTTTAGGGAAGTCACAGAAGCAAAATAACTTCAAACCAATATGTCATCTTTTTCTATTTAGTTTTAACTTTAAATTATTATTTGAGTTGAAAGCAGATTTCCAGAGAAGCTCGTTTAATCTTTATTTAAAAGGATGATTTTCAAAATGGAAAGGAAAAGACCCCACACACATGCAAAAATCAGTGGAATGCAAATACCTTTACACTATCTTCTCACCCTCATCTAATTATAGCTATTTTCTTTAAATATATATAAATATTTGAAATAGAACTACCCAGATGTAGAACCCACAATTTTTATCTTAGTTTTCTATAACTCAGCTGTCATTATTCATAAATAATGCCTCAGATTCCCTGTGTCTGGGAGAACTGATCAAAGCAACTTGTAAAGAGTCTCACAGAATTACCTCACTGGACTTTCCAAAACCACCAGTTTTGTCCAGTGCCCTCTACAATTGTATTTAGATCTTGTTGCTGAAAATGGCAACTGAAAGGAAAGATAGGAAAAAGCTCAAGTGGTTACAGCAAGGTAAAGTACAAATAAGGAAATTTTGAGCAAGAAGATAGCCTATCAAAAAGGGCCTAAATAATGTGAGCTGTTTGGAAGATGCAGGGAGGAAAAGAAGAAGCTAAGTCTGGTGAGCTGTGAATGGTTTAGCAGATTATTTCTCCTGTGCAGTTTACCTTGCAAAATTCAATGTATGTTTGGTCCCACAGGCTGTACTTAAGCAAATTCTTCTAGGGACAGGTCTGGTTTCCATAGTGATCAAATAAACAATTATTGTGGTGCAAAGGGGGAATAATAGCTTCTGGCAGGGGGCAGGCAAGGAGCAGCTGGAGGCAATAATTACTAAACCCAGATGTGAATTTAATGGACTAGTCCAAATAGTCACAGTTTCAGGAGCAACAAACATGAAATGAAAGGATACACATGTTTTTTTAAAATTTAAATCTCTATGAAGGCTGAAATTTTTGTGTCTATTTTGACAGAATATGTCAGCAAAGAATGGATTGGTAAAACATTAAGGATCTTTGCAGTAGAAGCACTTGGAGGGAGGAACTGCATGATAAACTGAAATGCTGGGTTATTTTTATGACAGTGTTTCGCTGATGTTTCATTCTAAGCTACATCACTTCAGAGACTGTTTATGGTCTCATACTGGGGCAACAAACTGCAACTCAGGGATAAGACTGAGCAGCTGTGCGTAGGAACCTCCTAAGTCACATCTCCAGCACAGAAACGGTTGTGAAATGGGGAAAAAAACTCACAGTTTTTATGAAGATACTCTGAGACAGAGAGAGTAGGATGGTGAGATAGCGGGGTTTAGTTAAGGTTTGTGCAAGAGGTGGTCTGTACATACACATGCTGCAACAGGACTTCTGTGATCTATTCCATACAACGAAAATCCTACCTGAAACAGTTGTCTCTCAGGACATATGTTACACTGCAAAGGTTTTGACAGTAGTGGCAGCTTTAGAGTATTTGTTCTCGGCTGTTTCTTCCCTTCCACTGCGCTATAGCTCACCATCTTCTTTGGCTCTGCTGATGGAGCTTGGGCAGGCTGCATGAACAAAGTCAAGCAATGAATCCATGTTTTAAAAAGGTTAAATTGAATGAGTTTGAGAACGGGTGACAAGGGACTGCTGGGGGCACCATGGTAAAAGAGAACGGGAGATGCCCAATGTTAGTACTGTCAGTTAATGTATAATGAGAAACTGACCTGCTGTCAAATCTGCTGTGACACAACGAAGAGCAAATATGAAACTGTGATTATATCCTAAGGTGCAGCCAGAATAAATAGTAGAATTCTGCTTTCTTGCAGTGAATACCAGAAGCTGTGTATTAGTTTGACCTTTCTGCCATCTGGGATTTGTGGGCTTTACTTCTTATCCTGCAAATTGTGAAGAAAATATAAGTTTGCCCTAGCTGATGAAGTCTTAGTTTGGGTGTACCTATATCCCTGTGTCTCAAATTTTCTGTCTGACAGTTCAAAGAGATGTGAGACTTAGAACTTTTACTTTGCTTCTTGAATTTCTACCTTTATAATTAGTCAGAGTTAGCATCAACCAAAAACAACTAAGTGTCTCTGGTTGAGAGAAGAGGGAACAGGGAGTATAAATACAAGGAACCACCATAAGCAAAATGCTGCGTATTTCAGAATACAACAGAATTTCCCATTTCTCAGTATCCATTCCCAAAGAAGTGACTGACTCCTGTGTAACAGCTCTCAGGAGGAGGATGCAGAATACAGACAGAGTTTCTCAGCTGTCAGGTGATAGGCAGCCCTGGTTTTGGCACAGAGAGAGGTGCAGCCCAATTACCTTGGGCTGGAGGAGAGGTCATTTCCATAGAAAAAGCTGAGCTTTGCATTTTTCATTTTAGGACGTGAGTTTATTTTCACCACCAACTCCCTTTTTAAAATTGATTCAGCATACAACTGTTACACATTTGAATAATTTTGTATTTGGTCCTATTTGCTGTTGTACTTGCTTTCTTTTTATTAAGTGCTTCTGTGGCACAAGTTTTTATACTCAGATTTATCAAACTTTCATATATCCATTGGGGATTAACAAATGGACAGTTTCCATAAAACACATTTCTAAACACATTTTGTAACTTCAGTTTCATTGTCATAATGAAGAAGTTTCTGAGGCTCTTAACAAATGACTGAGCAGTTTTTAAGTGCTTCATGTGCTTCAGTACTTGATGTAAGCAAAAGCAGCTTATCTAAACCCCTGACATTTAATGTAGCTTTGCTTCTCAATTCTTATGAACTGAATAAATTAGAAAAGTAATTCAGTTGGTCCTGCATGTGCAGATGAGTTCATTTATGTGTGATGCTGCCAGTCAATTATGGTATTCCATGTGTGTGTGTGTATATATATATTTAATAATTTTGACAGAACTGGTATTTCACCTAATTGTTACATGACTATTAAACAATATTGGTACCCCTGTCAGAAAGAAGTGTTGAGCTAAGTGTGACTAGAGGAAGTCAGTTTTTTTTTATATTATTCCAAATTAAATTTTTCCCAAGTTTATATATAAATTAAGAATTAATGATGAGAAGTAATTTCAGGGATGTCCATGGTTTTGAAGTCATTACACAGTGAGGGTTATTTTAAAATTCAGTGTTGTAGATCATAAAGCAGAACTAGCTGTAGGTAAAAGTAGAATTAGAGAGACATAGTGAGATGAGTATCTTCATGGCCTGTAAAATTTTGAAAATGAAGCTTGGCAATGTAATACAAATTTTTGCCCCCTTTGTCTTCTTTATAATTCAATATACTGATTTTTAGAATATTTGGGGCTTGTTTAGGAGGCTCACATATATATATTTATGTATATTACAGTGCTTTGAAACAATAATTTTATTAAATGATTGATTATAGCAAAAGGGTTATAGATGGTGTTTATTCTGTAGCTGTCTGGGTTCATTAATTCAAAAGGACCAGTTAGACCACGCTTTCTGTCACTTCATTTTACAAGACCAGTCAGCCATGCCACCTTAAGCGTTCTTTTAATCCTCCTCTTGTGTGACTGCTTCTGTGTGTTAAAATTCATATCACAGATGACTCCTGGCAGTGCCTTCTGTAGAGAGATGCCTGAGTTTTCAGGAAATCAGTGGCTATATAGTCTTCTTCCAAAAGCAGGATCATGTTTATGGGCCTCAGAGATGATAAACTGGTTGAATCCCCAAAGCTGTTAGAGAACACTAAAGATGCCGTGCATGCATCCGCATACCACCACACGTGGGCAACCTTCTGCAGTACACGGTCTGCAAGAGCTCGGTTTGTTCCGTGCAGCACTGGCCCATTGGCAGAGGACTGTGTTTTGCATGGGAGACTCAGGGTCAGTGGGACCAGGACTTGGCAGTGTGGCTCCTGCAGTGCAGATCAGCAGCACCAGCACTGCTGGCCAAGGGCAGTACGAGCCCACACAGCTCTTTGCACCTGCGCCTGTGGCAGAAGGGAAGGCTCACAGGGCGGGGTGTGTATCATATTTTATCTCAAGCTGCTCCTGCTTGAGATCTCCATCATACCCCAATATCAGTTACAAGAGGAAGAATGATTTTCACCGTTTGATTTTTTTTGCCATTTGACTCAGATGTTGAACCTGAAGAATACCATTGGTTGGAATTTTGTTGAATATTGCTATACAAAGCTAGAAACTCATTCCTATCTGCCAGCATTTTCTGCTTTTTAGTATAGGAGAGCAAGACAATGTTACGTCAGTAAATCTGGATAGTTGAAAGGTTTGTACTATCTCTGTGCTTATTTGCTGTCCTTCTAGACATCCAGAGTTTAATAAAGACTGTGTGTAAGATAGTGTAATCCCACTTGTCATGGCTGCTTGAGCCTTCATTTCTTTACATGAAGGAGCTCAATAGCTTTTCTAAAGTCTCTGTTTTCCAATAGGAGCATTCCCTGTAACATTAAATGTATTTTGAGGATTTGTTATTGTTACAGCCTAGTTACATATATATGTGTGAAATGCCATGCTTTGGAAACCAGTTCAACTGCTTGAATATTCCTTGACTCTCTACATAGACAGAATGAGTTCAGGCAGTTTTGAGTGTTTTAAAACGTTTCAACAGAATCTGGTTCCCAAATGGTAATTTCCTTATGAGTTATTACATAAGTAACATTACATTTTTGAATTGAGATCAGTTTTAATGTTGAGATCAGTTAGCAACTTGTCAGGTATTAGGCTTCTGTAAGCTTGATATCAAATGTAATAATATTTTAAATAAATACAAAATAAATTATGAAAATAGGTTTATAGTATCAGAAGTGATTTTCTTTCGGTTTTATTTCCAGGCTGGTAAGTGAAGAGCTGCCAGAAGTTCCTGTGCTTTACAGAGATGTCTCATCCCTTTTGCTTATCCAGATTTTAACCATGCCTCAACCATTGCACAGAGGTATGTTACAAAAATGTGTATATTTAAATGATTATGTAGATGAGGCTGCTTTCATGATGGTTTGAGGGATGGTAAATTATAGCTGATCTACTGTGTATTCTAAAATAATGTTTCTGCCTTATCTACAAAAGGTGGCATTGAACAGAAGTTTTTGTTCTGAGTTGACAGGTTTATCTGTGTTCCCTGTCTTTTTGCCTTATCAGTCAGCTATTCATTAAAGATACAAGAGCTGAGCAGAAACTATTAAGTATTTTTACTGAAAGAAAAGTGTCCTTTTTTTGACCTTCATCTTTTGCTTAGAGGGACAGCTCGATACTTCAAGTTGAACTGAGTGCCTAAGGGCAAAAAATTTGAAAGATTGTAATTTAATTTGAATTTCAGAGTTTAAATTGCAGCAGGCTTATGTAAGAGTTCATATATGAGGATAATAATTGCTGTAATGCAGCAATTTCAATAGAGACAGCATACAGTATAATTATGAATAAATAATAAATAGATATTCAAAAATTAAATCTTTCATTACTAAAATCAAAACTGTCTTAAAACCTAAATTGCTTTTTTGGTGTAAAAGGAGCAGCTGAACCTGGTTCCTCTTGCTAATAGGTAATGTGTGTTCCAGAATAGGGGTTCAACCCTCTGGTCTCTGGCTCGATTATTTGTAATTGTACCTTTATTTGAAAATGAGGACAAACAAAGCAAGTATCTCTTTCCTGTTTCACTGACAATGAGCAGAATAACTCCCATGGGATCTGTGGCAGTTCTGATATCTGCTGAGTTTTGGTAGTTTTTGAATAGGTAAATTCAGGCAGTGTTCTGCTCTTGATGCTTACACCTTAGTAGAAACTGTTTCCCCTTAAGAGGTGTTCAGTCCTCAGTACTGAATGTTTAAATTCAGCTAAAGTGACTCTACATGTATCCCTTAACATTGTGGGTTTGTTTTTTCAATTCAATATACTTAAAATCATAAAAGCATATTGATAGGAAAAGGCCCTTAGTATCATCAAGTCCAATTGTTAAGTACATACTTATGGATTAAGTATATTCAAAAGATTATTAGAATATGAAAATACTAAAAGAATAAAATATTTTGCCTAGGAAGACTATTGTCAAAAACGTACCTTTTTTAACTACAGTTTAAACTAAATTAACTCTACTGGAAGGACTCAATCAAACTAGTATAAAAACAGTAAGTAAAAGTTTAATGAGACTAACATCTGAAATTCAGGGAAGGAAGTGTTGGACATAAAATACAAACCAGCAGTGTCTTCATAGTCGAAGTCCAGGCATTGAATACCACCATTTAAGAAAGTATATTTTATCCTAGAAAAGACAACATTCAAGTAATAGCAAGCGATTTTATGGAGAATTCTGTAAAAGCCTCATACCAGCAGCATGTTTTGTCTTTGCTCTTAGGTTTATTGTATATCGCAATTGAGAGGGAAATGGCAAGTGGCAGAAAGAAAATAAATGTATCTACTTCAAATCCGTGGAGCATTAAATTGGAAATAAATTGCCATTTATCTTCCTAATTTTTGTTTCATCAAAATGGTTAGGCAGAATGAAAAGAAAGTCTTTCATAATCCTATGTTTGGAGGTGTAGAGTGGTGTTCACAAAAATTAAGTCATAACGAATTTGTTTAAAACTTTCACAGTGGTGTGTAGGTCACAGGGTCAAATTCAGTATTACTCTTTGTAGAGGGCTGAGGTATAACTGAGGTAAAATGACTTGTGAGATGTGTCATGGCAAGCACGAGATCAGTGATAGGGATGAACAAAATCTCTGTTTGACCCTACTGCTTCCTGAAGTGTCTGTGCTGCTTTGGCATTGCCATGGGGTATGGGAGCTGTGAACTTGGCTGCACACAGGAGGCTGATGCTTTTGTGTTGACAGATATTTCCAGTATATTCCTTTAACAATAAACTTAAGTAAGTTGCATTGTGTCCTTCATCAAATATGACATCTTTTTTCAAGTTTATACTTAAAATCCGTTTTATTTACACCATGTTTTTTAAAAATAGAGAGTGCTCTGTAAGGAGGACTCAAAGTCTCATCTCTTGCCCTTCAGATGGCAATTGTATTAACTTCCCTATTAACTGTTAATTTTAAATTCAGACTGGGAATTGCATTAACTACCCTATTAACTGTTGGATGGGTGTTGGTATCTTTTTCAATCTGACATAGATTAAAGCAATAAAAATGTCATTACTGTTCAGCCTCTTCATTCAGAAGAGAAAATTGATCTGAACTTATCAGAAAGAAAGAAGACTGCTACAGAAAAAGCTTTGTGGTGGAGGTCAGAGCATTTACAAGCATTAACCAATTTGCAGAGAAGGGAATGAGACTGATATGTGTACCTCTGTGTAGTGTAGCAAGCAAAATAAACATTGTGTTTAAGATACTAAAACCATTTGTGAAACTTCTTTTTTCTTTTGAGTTTCACAGAACTTCTATGGGCTTCAAATGTTTAGCATTTTGTTTGAAATTTTTGAAATTGTGCAGGGCTAAATACATAATCCACATAGCAGTTTCTGGTTCAATTCTGTGGCAGTTGTTCAGAGGATGGAGTGTTCATGGTATTGTGAATTGGGACTCCATACAAAACAAAGGTTTTGCTTCCAGTTCCTTTCTTACAAAAATAGCAAATGATGGTGTGTGCACAGAAACAGAGAGGCTGGTGGTTATCAAAACCTATATCTGTCCTTGTAAATTGAATTCAATACCCCCTCCCCCACACCAGTCATTTCTGCAACTCAGTTTTTGGATGTTGGGGTCATTTAATTGAAATTGGACGTTCTTTCTTGTTACCATCAATTGTAAAAAGTTGTATTTTCCCATCACCTGACTTGGGACCCCGTGTACAGGTTTCTGGAAGTACAGAGTGTAGGTTCTAGTGATTTCAGTTTCTGCCTTGCATTGAATGTAAGAAGAAGTAGCATAGTGATACAGTGTTTCAAGGGCGGGGTGTGTGTGAGGGGGGGTGAGCCTGAGGCTGGTGTGTGCGTGGGTCGGTGTGCAGCAGCGGCCCGGCGCTCTGGTGCTGCCAGTGCCTGCAGGGCCCAGCAGCGCTCGCCTGCAGCTCTTGTTCCACAGCCTGGCGCTGCTGGGACATGCTCTGCAGGGCTGCTGGGAGGCAGCTGCCTTCAGGAGTGCTGGACTTGTGCCAACTCGAAAGCTCCTTTTTGGAGTTGGGACCAGCCCCTGTGGACTCTAGGAAAGGTTTTCTTTGGTGTGTAAAACCTAAATTCAATGCCTTTTCCTGTGATACTGGTTAGGCTTAGCTGCTGAAGAGGCTGACCTGGATGTTCTGAGAGATTCTTTTTTTATAAAGCTTGAATGACATGCAACAAAAGTGCAGCGATCAGCTTTAAGATGAACACTAACACGTTTTTTTAATGATTGGATAAGGATCTTGACTAAATATAGTATGGATGTAGTCAGCTTGAATAGTATCCAGTTTCAGTGTGGAAGCTCAAGTATTTATCTGTATCTTGAAACTTGAATGTACCTTTCATGGATTACCCGAAGTTCAGTGCTGTCTCCCTTTGTTCTGAAGTTGTGTTTTCAAAGAAGGGTTCAAGCTTTAGATCAAGAAGAATATTTTTCAAAGGTTGTTTATACAAAGATGTCCTTCTAAATTTAGTAAAAAAGGCCCTGTGTCCTTAATTTTACACCTGGTTCTCTTTGTGTCTTCCTTCTGTCATTGCGTGCCAGGGTGTATCATCTAATTTGATATTGAAATTAAAAGATGTATCTTGTTGGTAATATGCTTATTTATTTGCACATTTTTTGCACTAATGCTAAAATTATTTAAACTTATTTTTTAAGGGTGTTGTTTGATGCATATAATGGGATGAGATGTCTTGAAGTTATTTGGTTCCAAAAAGTTTTAAAAATAGGAATGGAAGAGCATTTCTCAATATTATTCAAAAATAAGTACAAAAGTTCTAGATTAACTTGTTTTGATTAGATGGGCCTAACCATAGTAATAATACTTCCAGACTGTCAGACTATCAGATTAGGGACAGGAGTCCTAAATGCATTTTAGTGCAGAACTTTGCTTGCTGGTTTACTTCACATCCTTGCAAGCTTTAGAATTACTAAATTGAAAAGATGATATAGCAAAAGCACAACCTGCCCCAGGGCGCAGCAGGAAAACAGCACACAGCCCCCACAGGCACACTGCAGAAAGTCAAATAGAGCTGCTCTTTGCAGTAGACAAGAATGTAACAGTTCCAATATTACAGCTACCTACAGCTGTCAAATATTTGGCATTTTAAGAGAGAACATAGTAATGAAGTGATAATTGATGCAGTGACTGATGTTTTAGTATGTTTCCCATGGGATGTTTCTATGACTATAAAAAGCCTTAGTGCTTATTACACAACATGCGGCCTCTGAGCTGCTCCTGAGATATTTTCCTAAGGGGGAAAAAAAAAAAAAGATGAAGTTTGTGCAGGATTCAGGACTTCTTAAGGGTGACCCAGATGTGGGAGTGTGCAGTTTTTGTCCAATTCTGGATTCTCCAAAAATGTAATTCGTAGTAATTTATGGGTCACATATATGTAAGTAAATACAAGAGCATTCATTTAATTGAAGCATAATATGGGCTAGACTTATTTCTGGTGAATTGAACAATTAGTATTGAGGGGGGAAATGGGGACAAAGAGTAATTCTATTTAACAAAAACCAGATTTTTTTAAAATGTGCAAAGACATCCAGTGTTGAGCACTGCAGTGACCTGAGCAGAGCTGCAAGATGGAGCAGGCTGTGGCCGGCTGGTGCCTGTTGACCGCAGTCTGCTTTGCCGTGGGTTTTGTTCATGCTTTCACTGTGTGAAATTGATTTGTGTTCCTTGTATCTGCTACTGAGGGGTTAAAACTCAGTACCTGAGTTCAGTTCTGGCTACAATTACAAACTCTTAACTCAGGCCAAAGAGGCAATTTTTACAGTTCTCTGAATGTGTGTGGTTTCATCTTGTAGAGTTCAGTCCCAGAAAATTTCCTGAAAGCTTGTCTGCTGTTATTCCTCAGGGGTAGGATTGCTAAGAAAATGGACTTTTCAGCAAAGATAAAAGAATATGGCCTCAAGATCTGGTGGGATCTGGTGACTCCCCCTCTTGGGGAAATGTAAAGAGGAAGTATCATTATAATGCTGCCTGCACTAGAATAGGGGGATGAAGTCTAAGACCATTCATTGTCATGTTGAACACAATCTCTATAGGAAGATAATACAGAAAAGTCAATTTTTAATTGTGTAATAACAAATGATCTTTCATATGCTTAAATTTTACTTCTAATTTATACTCACATAAGCTTATACTCAGTGAAATTAAAAAGTTTCAAAATCCATGTCTGCATTGATTTGTAAACACTTGTTACATAGACAAACAATTGTTATTTCACAAATTTAATTATGTACTCAAGTCTTAGCTGTGTATATTTTAAAATCTAGTAGTGGGTTTTGATGTTAGATGCAGGAAAGGAGAAGCAAGGTGTTTCATTTTCCTGGCCTCCTCATTTTCACATATGAAGCTTGTTTAAATCCTTTGGGAAGAAAGAATGAATTTAACCCAGTTTTTGTGAGGTGTTTATGTAAATAAAATTGTTTTGCTTGACTTCAAAGCCTGAGAGGACTTCTTAAACCCTCATTTCGCACTACATTTTTTTAGATATATAGTAGTTATGTTTATGCTTAAGGAGTGGTATATGTGATGATAGAAACTTCTTTGATCTGCCTAGATTTAAAAACAAAGTAGATAATTTGGGACTGGAAATAGAACCTAAAGTAAAAAGATAAAAAAGGACTGCTTCAGTATCTTCATTTCAGCGAATGATCTTTTTTTTTTCTGTTTCCATTTTAGGAAGTCTTATTTTGCTTCTGTTGCTAGCTTCCCCCAAAAAATTTCAAAGTCTTTTTCCTGCAACCTAGCTGTAGGAAATAATAGTCCTTTAAATATTAAAAAAAATCATAAAGATCTTTGAAAATACNATCTTTGAAAATACAGTAAATGCCAATCTGCCTTTTGTCTTCCTTCTGTATGCACGTGAGGTCCAGTAAATAGTACTCACTCAAGAGTGTTTTGCAGCAAGTCTTTTATGGCTGGATCCATATCTGGAAAGAAAGGGTTGGAAACTGGTACACTAGGTGTTCTTGTGGTGATTTTTTAAAAAAAATTATTTTTCCAATATTTGTATGAGTGTCACCTTGGGAGCCAGAAGAGATGGTAGGATATGTATTTGCTTACATCTACAGTAATCAGTAGCTTAACTTGATGTAACCTTTGGACAAAATATAATTTTGTATTATCACCAGGCCACTTGGATGAAGTCACTTCTAATCAGGACTAAGATGAATATAAGGAGCAGTGGAAAATTACTTGCCCTGAACTTGTTCTGTTTATTATGGCTGCCAAGTCATTTCTGAAAGCCAGTAAATATAGTTACGTGTTGTTTTGTAAATTTTGAGGGGCTGCTCTTTTTGTAGAGCACTTGCTTTTCATTTCAGAATTACCATTTCCATAACTAGAGACTCTGTAACCATTGTATTTGCTAAAAATATCAAGTGTTTAAAAATTACTTTCTCTCTTTTACAGAACATTTCACCTGCATTATAAAAGTGCTGTTCACTTTACTGTATACTCAAGCCTTGGCAGCACTTTCTGTTAAATGCAGTGCTGAAGATAGGATGGCATGGAAAGAGTCAGGAGCTCTCAAAAAGGTTGGTTAGTTTATTAAAACATTTGTGAAATTATGCTTAAGTATTTCTGCTATGAATGTAGCAGATAGTTCTGCTGTGCATGTAATAATTTGTTTCTGCTTCAAAATCTAGTATTTTGTTTCTGTGTGTGCAATTTCTGCAGGTTTTTGTACATGATGAGACTTAAAAGTTTCACAGTTCCAAAAAGTTTCCTAGTTCCAAAACTGAGTTTCAGATTTGAGTCTGTATCTTTATAGTTTCAGTCTCTACTTTGTTGTAGTGATTGTAATCAGTAAATGCAACTTTTCCTTCCTGTGAAATTGAAGCCTTCCTATATAAACCATGGGCACTGATTCAATGCATTTTTCTACAGGAAAAGCAGGCAGCCTCATTGGAGAAAAAAAACCCTCTTGACTTTTCCAGCTTGCTTGTGCTATTTGTGGCTAGCCATATAAATTTCTCTCACTATGTGGTTGAGAGTGTTCATGTGATGAAGAGACAGAGAAGGGAATTTGTCACTATTGTTTCCTTGTCTTTTGGTAGTTTTCCTTGTCTTTTGGTAGTATTTACAAGTAAAGTGACAGTGAATCTTTCTATTTCAGTTCAGCTGATTGAATGCCAGTTGCCACTAAAGACAAAGCTCTCTGCACTAGCACCAGCATTCATTTAATCTTCAGTTAACTTTCTACTCCACAGATTGGTTTTCCCAGAAGGTCAGAAGGATGCCCATGTCAGGCCACAGGAAAGGATAGAAGTGTTGGGACTAGGAGAAGAAATGGGTATTACCTCTTTATACAACAGCTAGGCTTTAGATGTAAAATGAAGTGAAGACTGAGAAGCATGACCTGCCTTTTCACATGTAACTTAACTTTGTCATACTGGTCAGTCAAAATTCCAAGGTCTTAAGGGCAAATTATCTGCTGGCCTGCTGCTATGAATTTATTTTTTTACATTGGGATCACTGGACAGTACTTCATTTTGTTAGGTCCCTATCCACCCCTTCTTTCAATATGATGTCATTTTCTTAGAAATACAAAGATATTCTCAGGTGATACATAATTTTGCAGTTTAAAGCACTCAGGACCAGCCAGTGGTAATCACACAGCTTCCATTTCCCTTTTGCAGCCCTTTGGCTGCCCTTCTCTTCTTCAGCCTATTCCTCATCCTCATGTATGTCACAAGGGAAACTGTTTTTTAATTAAGAAATCCAAGTTCTCTCTTTAAAGTTTCTTTAAGCCCCAGCGGTTAAAAAAATATGGTTCAGATTGGCTTTTCCTTCTCTGCTGGTAAGATTGACATTTTAATCCTGGGATGGCTACACAGATCACACCTCACTTAACTTTTGCCTGTAGATAATGCTAAGTGAATCTATTACAACTTGGTATTTCAGACATTAAACATGGGCTGAGGACTTTGCTCTGTATTTATGGCAAATGATCAAACAACACAAAGAGTTTAATTTCTCAGCAGGGCTGGGAGGTGGATATTGTACTTTTGAAACCCAAATTCACACTCATTATCGTTGCAAGGTGTGTTACAGTGTCATAGGAAGCACGCTATAAATGCCTGTGGATTAAACTTCCAGGAATAATGTAGAAAGGTTTGTCTTAGCTGCTGAATTAAGTGTGCTGCCTTCTGATTCTTTGTCTATAAGCATAAACAGTAAGTGCGTGGTCCCAGTATGAAAGGGGAAGGCACCATCTAAAATGGAGAATGAAACTTGGTGTCAAAATGCACTGAAGAAACCAACTGATGAATTATACACATCATCATGAACTGAAGTATTTGGTTTCTTTAAGGAATCACAGTAAAGTTCCACTCCCTTGTTGTTTTGTTGAGATATACTAATAGAACTCAAAATTCACATCCAGTCATCTTTTCCCAGGGTAGAATTTATTATTACTTGGAAGAAAATATTTATGAGAATACTGCATTCTTTTTCTTAAGGCTTTCTGTGTTGCCTTTAAATGTAATTGCTATGGCACAAAGCTAAGTGGCTATTTATTCTTTA
>VZUA01054416.1:33208-45795 GCA_013401035.1 Horornis vulcanius
AGGGATTGCTAAGTATTGTTTCCTTTAGGTTCTCTAGCTGTCTGCTTTATCCTGCTTGTTTTGTCTCAACTTGTAAGCTCCTTTAAGACAGGGAACATCTCCTGTTTGGATCAGTAAGTGCTGCTCTATAATGTTAGATCAGCTGGTATTCGAGCAGGTCCAGGTAGCAGGGTCTTTCATCATCAGTAAATATATACGTGCACACAGGACTTAAGCGAGATATGGCCCTTTCATGTTCATGCTTTTTGCATTTCTTCAAACTTTGCTGCCTGCAACCTCAAATGTCCCTCCTCAATCAGATATGTTAGCAGTAATCAAAATCAACAGGAAATGAAAATGGGGTTGTTTCCCATTGTCAGACATGACTGTGGACAGAATAATACCTCTTCGGTATATCTACATCATCTTTTTTGTCCTGCCAAAAGCTGCTATCTCAAGAAATAAATACTTTCTGAGAGTTAAAGAAGCTTACTGCCTTTCAATACTTAGTGCAGTATTTGTATGACTAATACTCACAGCAGGTGACTGCTGTAATTCAAATAACCTTCAGATACCTGGCTATTCAGAAATGGCTCACACTTCCACTTTCTCCCTACTTGGACTGGGTATTTTTTTAGTTACATAACTTAATAGCAAGAGTTCTTAGATAACATTTCCCTCATACAAGAGTATATTTTAAAAATTAAAAGGATGCTTTTTTAGCAACACTTAATTCACAGACTGGTGTGCTTTCTGTTTTAATTCTGGGTGAAATTAGGAACTATTAATCAGATTACTGCATGTAATTTTACAATTCCAGTCTAAACAAACAAGAAATCCACAGCAATCTGAAGCTAAGGTACTACAGCAGTAGTGCTCTTCTGTGGGATAATATTTTTAAGAATGCTGCAGTACATTTTTTTCACTGTATATTGCAGAGTTGTCTTGCATCTTGTCCTCTGAAACATATGTCAAAAGACATGTTATGTATGTGAATACTGAGGTGGTTCCCTAGCAACAATAAATAGAAGAAAGCTCAGCCCATTCAAGTGATTTACCTTTGTAAGTGTGTAGCAGCAAAGATGGATTTTGAATACTAAGGGAACTCATTAGCTGGAAGAAGAAAAGCAGCAAATAAAGAACTGTAGATACATCTTACCCAGCACTGCTATTGTGTACAGCATAATTGGGAATTTGCATAAGATATTCTTAATGTGAAAAATCATCTCATTTTATGCTTCCTCTGCAGCTTTTAATTTTCTGTACTGTAAGGGGGGTAAAATGTTGCCCGTGGGAAAATGTAAGGAGAAGGCACTTTGGTTCTTTGGAGAAGTTCACCTTCCAAATTTATTATTAATGTTGTATGTGCTCAGATCTAGCACTGAGTGATACAGGACACTCAGTTGCTCAGATGTTCATCCACCAAGGGTAGCTGCGTAGATGTAAACGTAACAACAGGCACATGGTGTGACTCTTGGGCATGGTCCATGCAGACCTAAGGGTTGGACTCTCTGATCTTTGTGGGTCCATTCCAAGTCAGGATATTCTGTGATAATAATTTAAAAATAATAGTTAGAATGAGATGATGTAATGGCACTCCCAGTTACACTACTGCTGCCTCTGTGAAGAAAGCTTCACAAAGCAAGAGTAAGGATTACCCTTGGGAGCATCACACTCAGTTCTGCAGAATAAGGAGTAATTTTATAGTATTTGGGTAACATGATTTACGTTACAGAACAGATTAGGTACCACTAACTGGTACACATTGCCAGCTAGACACTGTGGCTAATTAGTATCTACACTAATGTAGATACACAATGTATAGGCTCTTCTATGTGTATTTTTGTCCTTGGCTTTTTAAAAATCCTTTGAGTCATCTTCATCTGGAGTTTAGTCAGGAATGAATCCAGTATAATTCCAAATCACTGTAGTTCAGCAATGCTATTTACATTTCACTGCTATCCCTATACCAGGCATTCCATCTCCCCCCTTCCATTTTCAGGTGTCTGCCTGAGGTCTGCAGTTTGTGTTTGTGATTTGTAAGGGCTGAACTATGGTTATGTACCTTGCACTTCAGCCTTAACTAGAATTGTTACATTATTGACCTGCTTCTCTGCCCTTTCCTGATGTAACTGTATTTACTCTTTAATGCTGGGCTACTGCCTAAGTAGTTCTGCTGCACTTCTGTGGTCCTTACCTGAATATTCTGCAGCTGTAGGCTCATCTTTGCATATATGCATAAAGCTCCAATATATTTCTCACTTCTTCCATTGATTTCAGAGACGGTGGAACCCACCATTAACATTGCTGGTATTTAATTTCCTTCACTACTGAAGAGTTTTTGAATGGAGGTTTTCTCATTTTCAGTCCCCTTTGCTGTTTTTTTTTTTTTTTGCATGATCCATGCAGTAAAACTCAGTTGCTTTGCCCTTTCTGTCCTCAGTATTCAGGTAATGCAGTAGTTTCCTATTCAGGATTTTGCTCCTACTAGTTCAAAAGAGAAGAAAACTAGATGTCTCAGGCAGAGCAACAGTCTTTGTATGCAAGTACACACAGACACTTTAAAGGCAGATAATTCCATTTCAGATGTCAGTTTAAAAACATAACTGCCACAAGACCTTGGCTACCAAACTTGTGCAGTTTGTTTTCTTCAAAATGGTGACAACCCTTAAACAAAGCGCATTTGCATTTATTTAAAAGCTAAAAAAAGAAAACTGGAGCAGCACCTGTGTGACCTGGTAGGACAAGACAAGCAAGCACAACACACAGTAACTTGTCTACTTAAGAGTTCACAGTGCTATATCTATACCTGCATACCCAAAATTCAAAACTGCCTCAAGATTTTCATGAAAGCAGTATGCATTTCAGCAGTGTTCTCAAAGTCTTCAGCACTCTTTTTTCCCTTCCAGCAAACTTGTAATGTAATGTTACATTAAATTCTGATTCACCTGTGTTTATGATGTGTGTAGCATAATGCAATCATGCATTCTCTTTGTAATCGCAAGTTCATTTCTGGGCAAAGAAAAATGTACAGAGAGATGAGCAAGTATTTAAAAAGCAAGAAATCCTAACTTTTAAAGGGATTTACTGCAGTGAGTAATGCTTGTGTATATCCATTTAGATAAGGAGATTTTAAGATTATAAATCAAAGTAAGACAACGCATCTCAACTTTTTACTTACAGAAAGCATAGATTCCATTGTAATGATACGTTTTATGATAAAAGTTCTTCAATTTATAATTTGTTGGTTACATGTTTTTCTACAGCTCAGTATTGTATGACAATTTAAAAATTAATAGATTGTCCAAAAACCCCTAGTTAACATGTAGCAACACTGAAAGTTTCAGTGGACTACACTTTGGATAAGCTCATCAGTTAAATTCTGTTGATGATTTACTGCCTATGAAATATTTTTTTCCATTCAGTTCTTGAGGCTATAGCATTTTAGAACATTTCATTTAATAATAGCTTTTCACCTTTTGGCATCTAGCTGTGACCATATAAATGGCACATTATTTAATTTTCCGATGCATTCTAAAGTAAGGCTAGGAATGGCTTGCATTAATGCAGCCATTGTATAACAGATCAATCATTATTGAACTTGTTATCAGAAGTACTACAACAATTACGAGCTGTTCTTTTTCTACCTGAGATCTGCAACAACAAAAAGTAACAGGTGCACTTTATTATGGCTTGTTTCTGTATGGCTTCAGAATAAGTAACGTTCCTGTAAATTGTAATTTAGGATGGGCAAGTCTTCCCATTACTGCAAACCCTAACATTATCCTGTATAACATTACAAAAATCAAAGGGTTATGAGATCTGATATTTCTTCCTGCTGAAATGCAGAAGTTAGGATTAAGATAAGGGAGGATTGGCTGGGTTTGGGGGGGGGGTTACTTTGTTTTAATCTTAAATTGCAATAAATTAGCTGCCTTTTCAAATGCTGTATTATGGTAATTCAGTGATTCATGGATGACTCTTCTGGGAAGTTGTGAAGTTCAGTTATACTTACAAAGCCACTGCAATGCAAATTGCTGCATCATAGAAGACTGCTGTGTGTTTGGAAATCCAGTGTGGGATACAAGCATAGCACTGGTATAGCTCCAACCCAGTTCAGTCACCCATTGTGACTGTACCCTGACTGTAAACGGGTATGTTGAACAGGCTGGCAATGTTTGGAAATGTGATTCTAGCTGGACAGCAAAGACTTAGTGAAGAGGGATTAAAAAACCATCAGCATCAAAACAAAATAAGTAGGTACAGGAAGAGAAATAAAAAATTATGAAACTGAATTTTGTAACAGAACTCACAAAGGTCTAGATTTCATGAGCCAAAATTATGTAGCAATAAATGAGGAAATTCCTATGGTTCAAAAAATAACATAAGAATCTGAGAGAAATGTGGGAATACCTAGATTTGATTATCAAAGAATTCTTCAGAATAATGAGGAACACTTGAGGCATACATTCAGAATACTGCACTAAGATGTTAATTTTTCTGAATCATTTTGATTCTTACACAGTTAGAAATATTTACATTTCAAAACCTGATGTATAACTGATTTTTTAAAGTATATTTTAAAGTATGTTGTAACTTCATGAACTGAGGGCATATAGGATTAAACATTTGAGTCCATCTTGGACAAGCCTTTTGATGGTTAGATGTATGCGTAATACTACTGTTTGCTGTCTATATTTCAATTTATTGTCACACTGTTTCTATAATTCTGTATACAACAGGGCCATTACTTGAGAGTTGGGCTCAATGATCCTGGGTCCCTTCCAACTATGATTCTGTGATTTTACAATTGCTGACAAAAAGAGAAATTAATGGATTCTGATGAAGACTTTATATATTACAGTGTACAAAATTTCAACAAAACAATAGTGTGAAATGGAGCGCTGCTCAGCAAAACTTTAGAGACTCTTGTATCACCTCAGATTCTTTCTAATGCTGTGATGGACTAAATAGAGAAAATCCTAGGATTCACATTTTCTACTGACCATCTGAATCAAGGTTTGATATCAGTTATTTTCAGTTTTGATAAAGGATTATCGCAACATAACTTAATAGAATGTGAATGGTAGGGGGAAAAGTGTGTCTGTAAGATTACAAAGCACAGAGTTCAAGAGAATGGTAAAATGAATTACTGCACCTTGGTCATAATGATGATAGTTTCACTGTTAGAAACTTGTTAGAACAACACTGGTACAGCAATTGGTAAAGGTGGTGCTGAAAGAGTTTTGCAGAGAAATCCGCTGCTCCTCAGTCCTTGAAGTGTGCATCTTAAATACGAAAAGATCTATGGATATAAAGCTCTCATACTTTTTTTTTTAATCATGAAGATTATTTACAGCGTACTTGTTAAATACAGATGAGAATGAATACATGAGAATGTTTGAAGTCGTACTGCAAGCTGTGGAGTGAGTCAGCCCCTGTTGAAGCTGATGATCAGAGCAGTCGCTCTCCCTTTGTGACACTGAATGAGGCAGGTACGCTTACAGCCGTGGTGTAAGAAGCAGAGGACGGTCATGATGGGTTGGCAAAAATCCAAGAGAGAGCTGTTGCAGGAAGCTGAGAGGGAGCTCCCGTGCTGTGTCCACTTGGAAAAAAAACATCAGCGTATCGAGCAAAAGAATAACCTCCCGTTTTCCAAAGATTTTTGTAAACAGAAGTGTCTAAGAGAAAAACATACTCGAATTTCTTCACATCAATCAACCTGAAAAATGGGTATGACCGAACTCAATAAAGTCAATTAGGTACAAAAAGGGCAGGCCAAAGACGGGAGTTATCCCCCGCCCTCACACTTTAGGGATGCTTTATAAAACCATTTCCTTCACCAGGACCCATTTCTCAGAGCACAGACGGAGCTGCGCTCGCAATTCATTGTTTTCCACAATGAACTGAATGCACAGGGGGCACTGAGGCGTTTAGTCCCAGCGATGCTGCTAGCGGAGCCCATCTACGCATCGGTTTTATTTCTGTAAAAGCTCACATAACATTCTCTTCCTCCCGGGCGCCTCTCCGGAGCCCCCCGGGCCACGCCCACCCTGAGGGGCCGGCACGCGCCGCCTCACGGGGCCGAGCGCCGCCCCCACCGCAGCTCCGTGCGGGGCCGCTGCCGCCTCAGCCCGGGCGGGTGGCCGCTGTCCCGGCTCCTCAGCCGTGCCGAGACAAAGAGAATACTGTCTCTCAGGTGTGCCCAGCTCCCGCCAGGTCTCCGGCCCGGCGGGGCCGCCCCGCCGCCGGCTGGGGTGGGGGTCGCTCCTCAACCTAGAAGGGCTTCGAAATGGGGTTCGCCATTTGCCTTACTGTCCTCTGGCGCTCAGAGCCGGGCAGGGGCTGTCACCTCTCTAGCGAGTCGCTGCTGGTAGGGCTTGTCACTGCCGCCGGGAGCCTGTCTTGGCCCCGGCGAAGTCTGCCCTCAGCCCCGCGGCCTTAGGCGGGGAAGGGAGGTGGCCTCAGCCCCGCTGAGGTGTGTCCTGGGCTGCCTGGGGACACGGGTGGCAGCGCCGCTAGAAGCACTGAGGCTGTGCTGAGGCTGTGCGGGTACCCCGCTTCCGAGGGGCCGACCAGCTGTACCTGTTTTTCCAAAATCATAGGTAAGAAATGCTCAGGAAAAAAAAATCTCCATGATTAAAAATGGCAGAAGATACTACAAGGCAAGAAGTAAGTAGGCGTGACACGGGATTCAGGCCCATCGGGACAAGGCCAAGAATAACTGAAGAAAAGTTTCTGTAAGTTCCCTAAATAGATCTGGCTCTAGTGTATAGTATTTCCTTAAACGACTGCTAGTAACTAGTGGACCATAATATATATTGCAAGTATTATGGTAACACTTGATAGGTTCATTTAAGCAAATCTTCCTCCTGGGTACATACAGGTATGCAGTTATTAGCAAAAGAAAGGAAAGGTACTGTTATCCATAGACAATACTGCACACAGATTGAGAGAAGGCTAACTTAAAATGTCTTCCTGTTATTTCTCTGAAGCTGTGTATTTATTTTTGTGAATACAAAATGGTTTTTAGTTTTCCTTTTTAAAAGCTAGGTTTTTTCACTTCATTTACCCCTTCAAAAGGTGCACTCTGAGATTTCAATTTCATTGCTCTGAAAATCAGGGATCAGTGTTTTGAGGTTTTCTGGAATTATTAGGTAGAAAATTATGTTCTTGTACAGAAATTTCAGTTAGCATGATGTATAGTAATGGAGGGCACTGTCAGCAAGTTAGAGGCAGTTACTGAGTTTTTTTCTGTCAAAAGCAGTAAATTGTATCCACTCTACTGCGGAGTCTTGTAGAACGTGTTCTGAAAACACATAAAATCCTTTTTCAAGACTCTTTTTATATTCCCAAATTGAAGTCCAGTTCAATTTAATATCAAGTTCAAACTGTAATGCAGTTAATATTCCAGCTTTATATAATTAAATCCTTCAAATGTTAATCCAAGTTGGTGTCAATTATTGACATTGTAGGTAAAAATAGAGTTCACCCAAGTTTTATTCAAACAACAAAAACCGAGCAGTGGCTTGAACCAAGCAGAGCTGTTTTTCCTTTGGGCTAAGATTTTCATACAGTAATCTGGCTAGGAGCCAAGGTGGATATAGATTTCTAAAAGCCATTTCAGACCCTTTTAAAAATGGAAAGTCAGTTGAAATGCAAATTGATTGTTTTAGAAACAGGGAAACTACAAACTTCTGTGCTGATATGAGCCTGCTCCATGGTGTTCCATGGCTGGGAAGCTGTAGGAACATTGTCTGCAGCACTGTGTTTGTGCACATTGGAGAGAGGGCCAATGGGTGACTCCTTCCTCGGCATTATGTGCTGCCCTGTTGATGTATGTGCAGAGTAAGTGAATTATACCATCCAAAATCCTTGATTAGAACAAGTATTGTGCTTATATTATTGACTTTCTAACTGCAGAGAAGAAGGATTTAGTTAGCACTGCAGTGACTATTTGGTTGCTTTAAGAACTTCCACTACTGGTTTTGCAGTGTGTTTGCCAAATGCTTTCACAATAAAAAGTTCATTGGACAAAAACAATGATTCTTGCTGTGCTAATGCCTGGAGAGGCTCACTAACAAGGGACTCCTGAGTGCAGGCTTGTCTGTGGAAGAGAAACATTCTGTGTTACAAACACAGAAGTTACTGTCATTACCAGCCCTCTGGCCACTGAGAAAATGGAGAAGAGGGGAGTAATGAATAAAGTGTTGATGCACTGTGCGGTGCTGTGAGAGTAATCAAAGAACATTTGTGTGTAGGAAGGGGGTTTGAAGTCCTGAAAGTTATCATAATGGTTTGCTTTTGTTCTGCTTAAAGGTTTGGTTGGTGGTTTTTGTTGTTTGGGGTTTTTTTTAACCTAGGCTTGGTTTTAAGTTGTAGTCTGAACACTCATAGTGAGATACATTCTGTGCCTGTAGCTTCTCTTTCACTCGTTTTTACCAACTTACCACCCCTAGAAGCGAATTCTCATGGTCCAAGCAAATACAAGGGAGGAGGGCCTATGGATCAGTAACAGAAAAGGAGAGGGGGGAAAAAGCCTTATACAAACCCTGAGCATAACTGAACAGGTAAACATTAAACTTTTTACCAGTCTACTTCACAGCTGAACTTTAGTAATGTAGAGCCAGGGACCAGAAAGACGTCTTGGGCTTCATTGCTGTAGGGAAGTTGAGAATGCTCTGCTGAAAGAATCAGCACTTCATTCAGTACGGATTTTTCTTTTGTTGTTACTGTTTAATTCCTTTTTGTGAGTTTAAACTGAACTGTACTGCAGCAGAATAGACAAGCTGCAGTTGGGGCTGGCAATCATCCTGGACACAAGTTCAGAGTGGCATTTTTAGTAAAGACTCCTATATTACAGGTGAAAATATGGAGGCATATTCCTCATAATGCTAACCTGAGGACTCATTTGCTGTGATGGATTATGTATCTGCTATTTGATAAAGCCATGTAGCTCCTAAAATGGAGAGCGGTGATAGGAAGAAGGTAAGGGAGCTGCAGCAGGAGAATCTAGAAGGACAGAAGAGTGTACAGTGAGGGTGATATCACCTGGGGGAGTTAGAGTGTGCAGCTGAGAGAATCATCTGTTCCTCTGTGGACAGTGGGGCAACTGCTCTTCAGGTAGAAATGGAGATAAATAAAATGCATTAAATCAATCTTCTGCTAGTTCTTTCCTAGCTTGTTCTGCTTTTCATGCATCTTTCACATTTCTGCACAGCTCTTGTTTTGGGAGTTGAACATTTGACATAAAGAGTGAGGAAACACAGTGCCACACCAGAAATCTGGAAAATAATTTGAGAAACTTTTGTTGTTTATTTGTGCAAAATTTGCTGCAAGGAATTTTTCCCTATCTGGGAAAGAGAACTTCTCTGAATAATGCGTTGTATAAGGCCATATATGCTTTCCTGTTGCCAGAGCTGAAAAGCTGTATGGCTGTAGCTAGAATTGCACTGCTTTGAGATAAATGACTGACAGTACAAGGTTGAGCTTTTTCATCTGAATGCTACACAGTAGGGAAAAGCTCTGTTGAACACAGCTGAGAATTGGCCTGTGGTAATGGCATGTGGTGAGTGGGGAGGAAATAAAACGTTTTTCATTCGCTGCTGCTGCTGCATTGTAAGGAGCTAGTCATGTCAGTAGCTTCTTGCTGACTGGTTCTCTTTTTCTCCACCTCTCACTTAGTTTCTTCCTCAGACATGGCCTCTGTGCTGCTGTGTGGAGAGGGAGTGCTGATACTGCATGTGGAAAAAGACATTTGCAGAGCTACGTGTATGAAAACAATGGACTAATCTAATTTTACAGTATTTCTTATGAAATGGATGAAAATTCAGGAAAATTAGTTCATCTCCTGAGGCTTGGTAGCATACTGACTGTGGAGAGACCCACATTCAGTACACTGGGGAGTGTGGGATACGTTCAGCCCTCTTGAAATAATGGCATAATTACTGCTATTAGTCTCTTCAGGCAGCTGTTTTTCTAATATTCTGCATGGACATGGTTGTGGTTTTTTTGTTTGTTTGTTCTGCTTTGACCTTTCTCACTTTACACACACTTTCCAGAATTTACAAGAAAATTTCATCTTCTTCAGTCTCATGCCACTACTGCAGCAGAAATAATGGGATTTGTTTACCCCTCCAATTCACAGAGCAATGCTTGCAGTAACCCCTGGAGATTTCTGTAGTAAGCAACCTGAAATGCTTGAAAAGGATATCATTTCCAGAGGGGTCAGTGTTCATGGCTGAAAGCTTCACCAGTATATTTAGCTGGGCATTTCAGTGAAAAAAAAACCAAACTGTTTGTATTTAATCTGAGCTGAATTACTATTCCCACATTGTGGGAATGACTGAAAATAGTGTATTAAATAGCAAGGTCAACTCTGTAAAGCAGGTAGTGTCTCTGTTGATAAACACATACTTCCTGCCTTGTATGTACCTGGAACTATTACTAATGTCTGTAATTCAGGAACTAATTGTCCATCTTCCTTTGTGTCTAAAGGTGGGAACCAACCACTTTACTTTTGGCTGCCTAAGATTCAAACCTGGAGGGAGTTGAGATTAAGGTATAAGAAAGAAAGGTGAACTCCAAGTAAGATTAAGGTATAAGAAAGAAAGGTGAACTCCAAGTAAGAGGAGGTATTTAAATAAGGAAGTTAAGTCTCTTGGTCCCAGTTTCCAAGAGACACCATGCAGAAAAAAACTTTCTTTTCTTGAGTGATGCTCCCCTCCCGGCTCCATATGCTGGTCCTGTATTCTCATTGTTGTGATTGTTAGTTTAAATGTCCAACTTCCATGTGGATATTCACATTTGAATACTTAAGATGAGTCCTGTGTCTCCCACCCTTAGAATTAGGAACCTAACATCTAGATGGAACAGTATGAAGTGCCTGAACAGATAATGTAATTTTCTGAATGCTGTCCTAATCATTAGTGTCTGCTTCATGGCATTGAAAGTAGTAATAAGAATTCTGCAGAACAGAATACAAAGGAACTAGAAAATTCTGTCTTGAGAGGAGAAATTGGTGTCAATATCTCCCTTTTTCTTGGCAAAGTTCCTTATGTTGGTTAGTACTTTTTAGTTGCTATCGGCAGTATCCAGTTATGTAAAAGAAGTTCCATCCTTTGCCCAGATATCTGTAGCTTTCATTCCTGCTGTGCTGTGCCATATTCAAAGTTAATTGGATGACCCAATTTTAAACCTGAAATACAGTATCCACTTAGAGACTGTGTCAGTGCAGTTGTAAGTTGCTTGAAGAGCACATCTACAATGTTTGGTACAAAGAGCTGGAGGCCAAAACAAGAGTGTTGGAAGCACACTAGCAGTTAATGACTGAAAAGAGAGGTGACAATTGGAATGGGAATGTATACTACCACTATATAATAAAAATCAGATTTTACCATTTTAGTCAAATTCTGCATAGTTAGAGACTGGTATGAAGACAGTCTAAGGGACAGTTTAAGTGTTCACCATTCCCCTGCATTACAATAAAACACCATCCTACTTACTAGATCAGCTGAGCTAAGTTTCCTTTACAAACTAAATCAGACTGTAAGCTTTGTATTTCTGTTTCATTCACCATGTGCTTTTGAGGCCTCCTCATGTTCTTGTTAATAATTCAGCCTTTGCCTATTCTAGGTTTATTGCTCAGAGAGACAGTACCTTTTGCTGAGTTGAGCATATGGCTCACAGGAGCTATGTCAGGTAAGGAATGCAACCCTTAGTTTTCCACCTATTCTCTTTTGTTGTTAGTCAGCTTTGGAATAGAATTATAATGCAGTCAGGTTTTTAACAACTGCTAGCTTGGGTAGCCTCTTACTTTGAAATATCTGGAAAAATGCCAAAGATCTCAAGTGTCTTCAAGACCATCTAGCTTTTGCTTTTTCTGTTTCTTGTTGCAGCAGATGAGAATACAGCAAGTCCTGAAGCAAACTGGATTAGGTAAGAAACTTTTTAAGCGTTGTCATCTGTGGCACCCTGGAGAAAAACTAGATGTGTTGTTCTCTCTTCCACAAAACAGACAAATCCTTATCTCTTTCTGCTAACATGTCATAATTGTCTTAGAGATGTCAGCTGGTAGCTGGGGACTGTTCCTTTGCTTGGAGCTGTGTTTATTAATATTTTCCTGTTGGTTTTTTTTTTTGTTCTTTCCCATGTAATGAAATTAAGCTATTGAGCTAGCAAAATAGCTAATTCCTGATTTCATCTTAATGCCAAGAACACTGTGAAAGTTATGGAGAATATATAATTAAATGTAACAGTTACTGACAGTTGTTGCTTTACAATGAGGCCTCATGCATTTCTGTAACCACCCAGCTATACTTGACAGGTTGCACTAGAGGTGCAATTCCATTCGTGAACATTCCCTAAGGGTAGAAACTTCCTTTGAACTGAGACCTTTGAACTGAGTGGTATGTGGCATGCTCAAATACAAATCTCTGTGACTGGTAAAATTCTTAGGTATATTTTTTAGGTAACTCTTTAGTCTCACCTCTGAAAGAAAACTCAGTGCTTAGTATCTACAGGCCTTACCTGTTGGCTTCTTTCAAAAGAGTGGTTGTTATAAACCACACCTTAAAGGCTGTTAGTTTTGACTTAGGAGTTTGTAGTGT
>VZUA01054416.1:48992-63147 GCA_013401035.1 Horornis vulcanius
CTCTCTCTTTCTCTCTCTCTCATCTCTCTCTCTCTTTCTCTTTCTCTCTCTTGCTCTTTCCCCCTCTCTCTCCCCTCCTCTTTTTTTGTTGTCTGTAAGTATGTACAGAAAATATACAACATTGTAGCACAAAGTAAGAATTACTGTCAACAAGAAAAAATGGAAATGGAGAAGTAGCTTAGTGTGGTGCAGTGATTTTTCAGAGAAAAGGTTGCCTGTAGGATTAGGGCATGCTGAAGGTCAGTCTTCTGAACATACCAAGACTCTGGCTGATGGTAGAAAATTATTTTCATGCAAATGCTTAGAAGCTCACTGCAGATTTTTCAGAATCTGTCATCCCACTGAGGCATTTGTTTTAAAAAACATTTTTTAAAGCTGTTATTCCATATAGGTGAGGAGTTTTATTCAGAAAAAGGAGAAATTGTTGCAAAGTTCCCTGTCCCGATTACTGCATACTTTTTAATACCTTAAAAATTATTAAAACATGGAGGTGTATGAATAGCAGAAGCTGTTCTCCCTCAGGATTCTTCAAGTTTCCAATCTCTAAATATGTTATTGGACAGTCTGGATGTAACTAATCCTGTGATACATCTTTCTGTTTGCTTTGTGGAATTGGTATAAAATCTGTTTCAAAAGAAAAAAAAATTAAAAGCCTTATTTCTGATATTAGAAGAATGCAATATGGCCTTTGATAGCACTTTTCCTGCATATATGGGAAATAATCTTAGTGCATAAAGCAGGAGGAGCTGTAAAACATGTAGAGTGGGATGGCCATTTTCATGTCTCCTGGTATATCTTTTACACTGTATTTTAAACCTACTGGAAGGATGATAGATGTGATTAATTCAAATTCACTTGAAAGAAGAGGGCATGTTTGGTGCACATCTTGTTGTCGCCACTTGTTCTCTCAGCATTTCTGTCAGTAGTTACATGGATGATCTTTATAACTTGTGTTTAGCTTGTGAAATGGATATAAAGACCTTTCAGACTACCTTTTCCAATACATTTTCTTCTGCAGAAACAAACCGGACGTAAATGTCATCTTTGGTATGAGCTACTGTAGCAGATGGAGCATTGAATTAATGGTACTGAGAGGCAAGCCAGGAGAGATGATGAGATAAATACAGTAAATATAGTACATAATTCAAAAAACTTCCTGTGATTAAAAATGAATTCAAGGAAGAAGATTGTATTTTCAGAATTTAAGAGTATTTAAAAATCACTTCATCTTTTACTTTTGGAAAATCGTTAAAAACCATTTACAACTATGTTAATGGTGAAAATTCCCCATTAGTTAAATTCAAAGGATATTTTGCAGCTGTTGATCTTACATTATTTTGTAATGAACATTTTATATATACCAAAAAGGTAAGCAATTTTCCTCTATGCTATATATAGTATGATGCCTCATGGTTTGTGGTGAGACACTGTCCTAGTGAAAAAATATTATAAAACTAAACTGATTGCTGCATTGAAAACTGTGTACATTGTCATCAAATGAGGAGGAAGGACTGGTATTAGAGTAAGTGACTTAAATTAAAGGAATATGTAGGAAAGTGATGTTAGTGCAACTCACTTGCTGATATTTGTTTTATAGTTCCAGAAGCAATTTATATGCTGGCAAAAGGTTTGGAGGCTCTACAGAAGACAGCTAACAATAAAGTAAAGGAGTATGTGGATGATTCATGTAAGGCTAGGTTGCTTCTCACTACTGATAGTTTGATCTCTTTACAGTTTCAAGAGTGGAGGACTATGGTGGCTGACCGTAGTAATAATAATACAGAGAAACTAACTGATTTTATAGCTGGGCAAAAGGTGTTAATATGGTGATTTCTGATGGCTCAAGGTTGCTCAGCTGAGAACTTGACAGAATTCAGCAGCACTCTCGAGAAAATGTGTTTGGTTTCATGTTCCCTCATAGCAACAAACTGGCTGCTGTGAAAAGAACACCTCTTGACCAGTCTGCCAAAAGGCCTTTGAATAGAAAATCCATCCACTGTCTGAGCGGGAAAGTGAGTGCTCTTTGTGACAGGCTGAAAGACTGGGGATGAAACATATACAAGGAACACCTGAGAATGCAATTTGTGTACTTGTTAAATCAGGTAAAGTGCTTTTCCTGTAAACAGTTGTGGTGAAGAATCCACGCCCTGCTTCCCCTGTCTTAAATTAGGGTGATTTTTCCACATGTGAAAATTCTGTGTTCAGGGGTACATCTTTTGCAATCTGATTAGTTCCACAAGAACTGAAATGGAAAAAAACATCATTTTAGCCTTCAAGGCTATACTGTGGAAAAAAAGGCTGCAGTGCTGGCATTTCCTTAAGGTATGGTTCTTGATAAAGCAGTCTTAAAGTTTTGTTGTATTTGCCTCCACATGCTGTAGTGTAGCTTTCATTGTTTATTTAATCTGATTTTTCTGATCTTAATGATACATCTGGAGAGATGTGGAAAACATAGTGGTAGTGTGGAGCTTTAATGGTGAAAACTTCTGTAAATTTTGGGTGGTGCATATCTATATCTATGTCTGTATCTATATAATCTATGTCTATATCTATATCTCTATCTATATCTATCTACACACCTGAAATATGGAGTCATCTTTCTAAGTAAATTTTAAATATCTCTAGTACTGTGTTGTACAGGAAAAGAAAATTATTAGGAGTGGTTCACGAGATAATTCAGAATTAAATGAAGGAAAGATCTTTGCTAGTCCTTTACTGACAGAAGTGAGAAGGCTGTATTCCTCCTTATTAAAGTCTTGATGACAAATGTATATGAATATTTCATTAGGCAGAAGAATACTTTGTTAACATTCGAACTTGGTTTCACTCTTGCATGAATTCCAGAGACATACAAATCAGAATAATTTTTTAATTAGTGGCAAAGACTAATTTTGTTAAATAATACGTACTGAATTGCCAGGATTCTACAGAAACTGTTTATTTAATAGAAGAAAGAAAATTATTAAATTTGAAATTAGGTTTTGGTAGAGAGGATTTTTTTGAAAGTTGTTCCTGAAATAAGGTTCTACTTTACAATGTGACTTTTTGTGTAATTAAATATTTTTTGTCTAAACAAGTACTTAACTTAGAGCAGAATGTCCTTATGGCCTCAAATGCTTGCTTATTCTGTGTGAAGGAGGAAAAGAAAAAGAAAAAAATACAAAAAGGAGTTTGCTTACCTTAAAATATTTGCATAACAAGTTCCAAACTGCGTTCCTTTTTAATTCAATGAATGTTTTCTATAGAAACAGTGTTAACATAAGAAGCAGACAATAGACATTTGTTTAAGAGTCTGTGAACTCTAACAGTTATAACCAAGTAATGCTGTGGCATGTGCATCTTCATTTGTCTTCTTTTTGGAAGGTGAAAATAGTGATCATGAGAAAAATATAACTGGCTCATGTGTTAATCAGGCTCTTTGATCTCACTGGTTTTGCATCTTGATACACACTCACGGATCTGCAGGTCTCAATGCTCATTGGTTTGAAAAGTGTGCCAGCTTTTGTATGTTCTGAGGAAGGCTAGCAGAAAAAAAGGCTTGAGTAAAGTACCAGTAGATACTGCAGTGTGCGCTGGGCTGCCCTGTGAGGGCAGATGAGCCAGCAGCCACGGGCGCCTGTGAGGCAGCAGGCCCATGGCCACACTCAGCATGGGGCATCCTGTCAGGCAGGCATGAGGCCAGGCCCAGGGGTGGCAGCCACTCAGCTGACAGTGCAGTGAAGGCCAGGCCAGGCCAGAGGAACAAGGCAGGCTCAAGGTCTTTTGAGAAGATCAGGTCCATAGGTTAGTGCCTGGGTCTGGATAAATGGCAGAGACATGGCTATAGGATAGCTTGGACAGGGACCTATAACAGAGGTGATAGCCTCTGGTTAAATGCAGCTTCCAAGAGAAGTAAACACCCTGTCACTTCCTGCTTTAGCAAAATAGCTGGGCATTGTTCTGGGTTCATTGTTGTAGCTGATAGGCAGTTCTACGTGCTGATCTTGCTTCAGTGAGAGCTCACATGCCTGTCTGCTGCAGGTCTGTTTTCTTCTAATGTTTTGGATTTATGAACACCTTCATTATGTCAAGGTGCGGCCCACACAAGACTGGAGTCATTCTGGCATGGATGACTTCAGTTACTCACACAATCTAACTGCCTTGTCAAGGATTAATTCTGGATTTTGCAGTATTTTCCTTAAGTTCTCTACTAGTGACCTATTTAACTTTTAAACTTGCATGATTGTCTCTTCATCTTTTGACAGTCACATTTTTAGTGTTTCTTTGTACATGTAGTAAAACTCAAACCTGTAATGGATTTTTTTTTTTAATGTGGTGTGCTATATGGCTTCTGATTTTGTGACGTTGCACTGTACTTCCTTTTTACATCTGAATTAGCAAATACATAACTGCTTTAGAATCTGTCATCTGAAAGATTTTTTCTTCCTTTTTCACTGACAATCAGTAGTTGAAGGTACAGAATGAACTTGGTTTATATCTCCTCATTTTTTCTTCTCCCTTTTACTTCCTGGCGTCTAGGAAGCCTGTGAATAATTTCTGAAATCACTATAGATTTGAGTCCTTGAAAGAGTTATTGTTCAGAGCACAAGTCCAGCAGAATGTAGCTTTCCCTAACCTCTGTCTGTCAGATGGGTTGGCTTTCTTCCCCCTAAAGCTAAGATATTAATTTGCAGTTTCAAAATCATTGGTTTGTGGCTGGCCTTTCTCAGTAGTGATGAGAGGAAAGCAGCATGCATAGTCTGTAACGTCATTTCCTAATGTTTGCAGTAGTACCTTTGCTGTCAAACTCATGAGAGTAGTGTTTCCTGTGTTCTGGACTGAATTAGGCAAGGGATCTGTAGTCTTACCTTGGAAATGCTTTGTTACAGCATCCTTCAAAAATAGGATTGCATGCTAAACCACTAACTTCAGCAACATTCATTATTATCACATGCAGCTTCTATGAAAAGATTCATTTAACTATGAGACACATCTTGATCCTATTTATTTGTCTGCTTAAAGGATGGTTGTGAATTTAGAACATGACAAATGTGTAAAAAGTAGTGTTACCATTTAGAGATACTTTTTTTCCTGAGGTTTGTCCATTTTCCAGCTAATGTTATGCTTCACAGTGGACTAATAGATTGCGAGATGTTGAGCGAAATGTGAATAATCAAATGTGTTATGGGGTAGGTGAGACTTTTCACATGAGACCTCAAGCAGCTTCTCCGGAAGGTGGAAAGAAATTATTTGATAGACAGATTACTGCTTTCTTAGATAAATGACTCATAGTTTGTGTTTTAGAGGTGCAGACAAAGGTGAATTGCCCCAGAGATAGGGATGGATTATGAAGGGGATATGAGCTGAAAAAGAACTGTGAGTTTATTAGATAAGACCTTTCAGGACTGATCTGAGTCTAAATGGATGCAGACACTTTTTTTTTTTTTTCCTCTTTTGACTTTACACACCTTGGTAAACTGCATTGCCTTATTATAAATGCAGTAAATAAATTATTTTTTTAGCTGTTTATGTTGACCTGGTTTAGATGTGGGGTGATGTAGTCCTGAGTTTCATGCCTGGGATGTTTGATCTTAGAAGGGCTCTTTCTCAGGCTTTCTTCTGGTAAACAGAAGAACAATGTTTTGTAAATGTAAGGATGTTTACATTCTTTCTTATAGGAGGGACCTTCTTCTGATGTCCCTCTGGGATGACCAATTGATTGAAAAGTTTACCTTTGTGTTACCAATCAAATTGGCCTCTGACATTCTGTATAAAGAGGAGCTCATCCCACAATAGAAGAGACCCCACTGACCACTTTCTAAAGGAGCCTGCGTCTTTGCTGTTAGTGTCCATTGCGACAGGGTGATATCAGTACAGCCAACTAATTTGAAGGAATTCAAATGCCTGTAGACTTTCAATCCATAGGTGGTACTGAACTACTTTTGGGCAGCCAGCAACTCAACATATTTTTTAGATGCTGTAAAGATAGTGGAGTTGCACAGGTCAATGCACAAGCAAATAACTCATTGTCTAAGAGGAGATATTTCCATTGCTGAAGATGAATCTCTCTGGAATGCTAGTAAAAAGCCCAGGGATTGCAAAGGAGTATGATTAGAGATGTTACCACACATTTTACAAGTTGGGAGACCAGAGATAGAAAAAGTGAGAATTTTTTTTTCTGGGATACACACAGAAATATTCTGTCTTGGTATCTTAGCCCATTGCTGTACCATGCTTTCAGAAGCAGGTTTCTTCCACATCCACTTGCTTCCCACATAGTGGTTGTCTTCACTAATGTAAAAATTGAGCAGACCGGTCCCCATGCCTTTGATAAAACGTCCCATTTTAGAATTACTTCAGGTTTCATTAGTGTAATAACTGGACATATAAATATTTATGACTATCTCAGATGTCTATTACTACAGGAAATAAATAATTCATCATAGAGAATTACCTTTGTACAGTTGATACCACAAGGATATAAATCAGATATGGCAATTTCCAAAAATGCAGCACAGTATATTGTTTTTGTTGGAACACTCTCAAGTGAGTATCTTGTTGATGCAACCATTGTTTTCCTAAGCTGGATAACAAACCTTGCATTATGTGAAGAGTAGTGATGAGAGAAAGTCCATTTACAGAAATGTGAGCATAGTAAAATTATATTGACAGCTGGGACAATTAAAGGAATTTATGTACAATATGTAATTTCTGTTTGACATTGGGAAGGTTTTTATGTAAATCTATCAAACTACATAGATCATTTTGAATGTGGTTTTATTTGCCATATTTATTATGCTTCTGCTTCTGTAGATTGGTTGAAATAAACTTTGCACCTGCCAAAAGCTCAAGAAAGAGAAGAATAAAAGGAAAACTAAGAGGAAAAATTAATTTTTGTTGACTGAGTGGCATTAAATAAAAGATTGAATACTCAGTGTGAAAAATCAATTATCAAACTTAAAGTGGGAGGCTGGACTACAGTAGGAGATTTTGGTCACATAGTGTGTTTGAAGGGGAATGACGTAGCAAGGCAGGCCAGAAGATTAAAGGGCGTTCTTATCAGCCATTTTGAAGGAAAATCAGCCTCTCTTTTCACAAAAAGCCAGCATGCTGCAGAGATCAGGAGGAGGGACTTAGAAAAGGAGAGCAGATGTGTTTCAGAGTAAATGACACAAGCTTGAAATAAGTGAGTGGGGACTCGTGGTTAAAATTAGAAGCTAAAAGAGTTTGAGATGTCAGGAAGCTGAGACTGTAGTGGAAACTGTTGGTTTTACTGTTCATTTGTGTTCCTTGCAATTGCTGAAGTAAAGGGGTTTTCAGAAACCCTGTTAAGTCTGTGCATTTATTTAATTCACCTCACACATATCTTTAAAAATACCCTTGCTGTGGAGCTGAGAGAGGGTTTCAAGGCATGGGAGAGCAAGCTGCCAGCATGCCTCTGTGGCTGAGATAGTCTACAAAGTTACGTGTCTGATAAGAGAAGCCAAAATGTACGTGAGCTTCAAGGAACACTTACAGCAAGGCATGGGGCTGCCTCTGCACTGTTACCTGGCAACACTTGATGACCTTTCTGAGAGGGCTGTAGCAGTGGGATTTTGCTGTAATGTGTAGAGAGTTGTAGCTTGGTATGTCTGTGTAGGAGTCACCTTTCAATACAAGGTATTACTGTTAAAAGGTACTAGTTTGTCCAATTTGTAAAGAGAACCTGAAGCATGTATAAAGTATGATTTCTGCAGTACAGGAGGTGAGTTCTAGTCAGGAGTATCTCTTGAGTTCTCCAAACTTCTAGGATTGTATCTGAAATGCAGGCTCTATTTGTAATGCTATTTTGTAAAAGGAGCATCCTCATTACACCACATCACTCACACCATATAAAGATATCCTTCTTAATTGGATCATGCTGGTTCTGTTTTGCTCAGCATGCTTTTATGGTTCTTCAAACTTTGTTCTTCTAGCAGGTATTCTCTGCTTAAACAGTAAGTTAGGCTATTTGCAAAGGGTATCCTTACTAAAGGAGAAATGACCCACTGTCATATGAAATGATAGAAAATGGCTGAAGGTGAAATATCGTTAAAAATGTAACACAGTAGATCCTGTTTCATATTGTCTACATCTAGTCTACTTTAACTGATATCTCAGTTCAGTGCTGCTTGTGGAGACACAGCTATTTTATCTATTCTCTTTTTCTGTTTTCTCCAATGGTATCACAAAATGTTTTTCTCTTTTGAGTTCTGAAAGTCCACCGTATTGAACACAGGGCTGTTATATAAATATTTTGTACATAAACAGTATGTGTAAAAGAAAACTAAATAACTGCTAATGAACTGCTAAAGGCTGATTATTCCAGGTTATAGTTACTGTACCCACTGTGTGATTCAGCATTCTTACCTGTCATATTTTCTCTTTGTAAATTAAGTTCAGGCATTCTCTTAAGTTTCTCCCAGACCATCTGCAGCAGCCCAAGAGTTAACCTGGGAGAAAGGCCAGTTTGGTACTTTATTCTGTGTTTAAATTCTATTCTGAAAGTTCATGGGCAATTTTGTTGTTGTTATTAAATTGTTTCTCTTCAAGATCACAGCTCTTGGAGGCGTTAATCTCTTTCAAATCCCCTGAATCAGTAGGAATTGAAATTGATTAGTGCTTCTCAGTGTGAAATAGCTGACAGGAGCAAGCTCTGAGAATTTTTGCTTTTGTCAGTATTGGCATCTATTGTTTCTCCTGGAGTGCTTGTATCTTCTCACTTAATGGGATAGCTAAGTATTTTGGTGATGTGTTTTTGCATTAGTGGACATCAGGCCTAAATGTCAATTGTGTAGACTTGTGTGATAAAGATAAATCAGATCTTTCTTATTGATGACCATATATCAGAATGTGTAGTAAAGTGGACCAAGGTCTAAATTACTCTTCAAATTTATAAGGCCAGACATTGTACTGGATTAATGTCTGAGAGCATTGGAATACTGCAGCAATATTGTTTGCTGTTCCCAGTGTAGAAATGCATAAGCCAGGAAGATTAGAAAAAGTCCACCAGTAGTTATATCAGTTTGTTATGACATTTTTCTTCTTGCTTCATATTCATATTAATAAATGTTAAGGTCTCTTTTGGGTTCAGATCAGAAAAAAGAGTTGTTTTTGTTAGTCCCTGTAGATTAAGGCATTATTTAATAACATACGCAGGTGTAATAGTTCTGAGCTGCTTCTGTGTTTATCACTATCTGTCCTTTTTTATCTGTACCCCCAAAACCCTAGCTGATTTTCAAATTCATTGTGAGCAGCAGTGGATACTGGCAGTGTCCAGCCACCTTTAGACTGTCACAGAATCACAGATTATGCTGAGTTGGAAGAGACGCACAAGGATCATTGAGTCCAGCTCCTGGCCCTCCAGAGCACCATCCTCAAGAGTCACACCATGTGCCTGAGAGCATTGTCCAAATGCTTCTTGAACTCTTGTCAAGCTTGGTGCGGGAGCCTGAGCACCCTTCAGGTGAAGGACCTTTTCCTGATGTCCAGCTTAAACCTCCCCTGACACAGCTTCGGGCCATTCCCTTGGGTTCTGTCACTGGTCACCAGAGAGAAGAGACCAGTGCTACCCCTCCTCTTCCCCTCACAAGGGAGTTGTAGACCTGTGATGAGGTCTCCCCTCAGTCTCCTGTTCTCCAGGCTGAACAGGCCAAGTGACCTCAGCTGCTCCCCATACAGCTCCCCTTCAAGGCCTTTATCATTTTCATTGTGCTTCTTTGGACACTTCTTTATAGTTTAATATCTTACACTGTGGTGGCTAAAGCCACACACAGGACTGAAGGTGAGGCCTACCCCAGAGCAGAGCAGCACAATCCCTCCCTTGCCCAGCTGGCGCTGCTGTGCTCGATGCCCCCCAGGACAGGGCTGACCCTCCTGGCTCCCAGGGCGCTGCTGACTCACATTCAACTGGCCAGTGACCAGGACCCCCAGGTCCCTCTCCTTGGCACTGCTCTCCAGCACCTCATTCTCCAGTCTGTCTGTACATCCAGGGTTTCCCAATCCCAGGTACAGAACCTTGCACTTTCCCTTGCTGAACTTTATATGATTTGTGATTCCCCAGCCCTCTAATTTGTCGACATCTCTCTGCAGGGCCTCCCTGCCTTTGAGGGAGTCAGCAGCTCTTCCCAGTTTTGTATCATCTGTGAATTTGCTCAGTATCCCAGTCCTGCCTCTTGTCTGCAAAGACATGAAGCCAATTGCTTGGTGGCTTTGTTTGGTCTTTGTTATAGAATTCAACTTACATAGCTATAGGCCCAGAAAGCATAACCCAAAGAATAAATTTTTAATTTATTAAACTTAATTCTTTAGAAGTTCTTTTGATAACTGCTGCTTGAAAATAGCTGCTGAAGTAAGTTTAAAATAATGGATTCTATCTCATATGCCTATTATTATTTTTGAAGCCTGTTAGAGGAGAGAAATTATGCAAATTGGTGTCACGCTAGGCTACTGCACACATGCTGGTAATGCATAACAACTAGCTCACTGATGAAAATGCTTCATCTTAAGCAAGAAGTCATTGTCAGCACTAAGAGAGATTATTTGTATCATGATTAATAGTTTATTATTTTTCTTATGGATAAAAGAGAGTATCTCTTCTTATTAAAAATCTGCATTAGAATAAAACTGCTGTGAAATAAATACTGGACAATTATGGTGATGAATTATGATTGATTGCATTATACAATTAAGGTATATTGTGAAACAATAGGAAGATCCCTTCAAAATATTAAGTAGTTATTGGTCACTCTCTGTGAATGACAAAGTGGCTTTAATTCTTCAGCTCCTGGTTGTAAAAGACTCGATAAATAGATCAAGCTCAGTATCAATTAGTGTCACAACGATCTTTAGCATTAATGAAGCGAAGCTGCTAGGATTGAACCAATTTATTTGAAGCTCCATGACCGCATCTTAAGCTAGCAGACAGTACACACACTAGTGTTGTCTAATACTGGGCATGAGAACCAGTACGTGGAACACACAGTTCTGTGCAGGACTGGCTGAAACAAGCTTCCCTGTGAGGAGGCTATCTTAGTGCTGAAGAATTCTGATACGCTTAGCAGGACAGAAATCCAATATAAGATAAGCTGGTTTCAGAAAATAGGTCACTAATGTAAGGTTGCAGTTATTTTCTTCCAAAGTTTATCCTACATCTGTCTTAGATTTCTTCTTCCTTGTACATACACAAAGCTTGTCAAACTTTCTGATTAAGACTGCAGTGAAGAACTTGGTTTTGGTCTGTGGGTCATGATTCTGTTGCAGACTTCATCCTTCCATTTTAGCACTAGCACATGCATTTTGTTTGCCCTGTTAAATTGCTACCAAAGGAGGCAGAGAAAACCTTCTCAGGTATTGATTTTTCACACTCATGGGGAGTGCACCTGGTAGTCACCTGATTTGCCACCTACAGTTTATAACTGAATGGGCTCATGGGATTATAAGCTTTATTTTAGTGCTGAGTTCACAGCCTAGGTGGAACTGATGTGTTCGTTAGTAATTTGTAACTGCTTTAGTGTATTTTGCTTGTTGGAATTCTATTTCATTCACTAATATAAATAACATTTCTGCAATAGGAATGTCACTGATCAGAACTGATTGTTTGAGTTGTTCTTAACTGGCTTTCAGATATTTGAATCTGGTCATGGAAAATAATTTCTGCTTAATAATGTTGAATTAATTTAATCATCATACTGACTGATTAGGTACATGATTTTACAGTATTTGGTCCTTGGAGTTGAAGATATGGAACTGATTAATTAGCAGTCAAATAAATAAAATGTATTGCAGCTTTGTGTGAATGATCAGGGGCTTTATTTTCAGTGGTACTCAAAATTTCAATAGAAGTTTTTGTTGATTTCTGTTTTAGTAGCAAGATACTCTTTACCTCACAGGATAAGATGAGTCTCAAAAATACTTGATTTACCATGTGTGGGAAATTATGTTTTGCAATAATTTGATTCTCATCAAAGCATTTGGTCTTTTGTCACTGAGTATATTTTTCTGTGTTAGCCCTAGTTAGTTTCTTAAATACGCTGTGCCTACCAGAAGACCTTGGAATTGTCATCTGCCATTAATAATACATTTTGCTAATTTTGTGAAAACAAAAGAAAAAATATTTTTTGCATACTGGCAAGAAGTGCAGATTTGCTACACTCGTCATCTCTGTGAACTATGCAGTCTGCATATGCTTTGACCACTTTTTTGCTTAACTTCCAGTGTCAACAGTGATGTTAGGATATTTATGTTGAACCTGAGTGAAACAATCTTGAGGTTTTGTGAGAAAGTCCTTTCTCACAGAAGATTGTATCCAGATTTGAGAAGTAGAAATCCCTGAAATAAAAAACTTCCTACAGCTTTCATAAAAATCTTTCTCAGGCTAGAGGCATCAGGCCCCTCTGAGGAGTGGTATAGGTTGAATTTTGCTCTTGATACATTCTTATTTGGTTGTTTTACTCATGTCCTAACAGTGCCAGCTACAGCAGATACTTTCTTTTGGAGTTACCATAGAAAAGAAAGAATGAAAGTTATTATGATGGTATCTTGGGTAAAATATGCAGATTGATCAAATTCATTAGTTTAACTTCATGAAACAAGTTGCTTTTCAGCTTTCTTAGTTTTGTGAATTACCTTTTACAAATCTTCTCATTCTAGTTAGATTTCGACTGTTGTGCATATTCAGTTAAAGAAATTCAACTATGGAGACCAGAATAAAGCATATTGTATGTATAAAATCCTATGGAAATGAGTGGGATTGGATAAATCTAACAGAAAGAGATCTGATTGTTAATATAATACCATTGACATGAGTGAAAACTAGAAGAATCAAAACACCAAGAAACTTTCTGAAGTATTAAGGAATATTTACAGGAAAAAAAGATGGAGTGACTAGACTTTACCCTCACCTTTAAGACCTTCTTACTCTAGAAAATTCTGGTGGTTGCTTGTTCTGTTCTTGATTCTACAGTAGACTGAGTGTTTAATTTACCTTAAAGTGTATGAACCCGTTCTGTGCTTGTTAAGGAGATCTCTTTCAGACCATTGCTACACTGCTGGTAAGTACCATTCATCTAGAAAATGGCTTGAGGTGAAGCAGACTGTATGACTGTCACATTCACATGGAGATGACTTGGAGCCATGGGTCTGTAGTAAGAGGGAAGCAACTTCAGAATTGATTTCTGGGAAGCAGAAGAAATCTGTCTTTTATGTGAGATGCAGTTTTGAAGGATCCAAGATCAATGTTACTTGGACGCCGTGAAAGATGGAAGTTCATCAAGAGTGTTGTGGCCCTTGGGAGTCACAGGATGAGGTGCTAAATAGTTCTGGAGTAAATTAACTTTGTGACTCAGCAATGGAGTCAGGCATGCCCCCCAATCTGACACAGTCCTGCTGAAAAGACTGAAAATGTACACCCAATTAGAAGATTGCAGGGGAGCTGTACTTTACCATTGCCTTCCTGCATCCTGGGTCTGTTTGTTTATGAAACTGGCTGATCAGGATGATGCATTCACCCCCCGCCCCCAGTAGTTTGATTTATAGGGACAATACCAAAATGATCAATCATTATTGGACAAAAGTTGTTGTTCTCTTAAGAAACTAATAAGACTTTACTTACAAACATTTGTAATGCAACACATCATTATGCAGTGAGTCTAAATGAAAACATGTACTGGATTATCTGGACTAGGCACATACATCTTTCCTACCATACATTTTCCAGGATATTAATGGAGAGTTTTCTCATTTAAATTCAAATATTTGATCCCAGAATTTGAGTTAAGGTTCTGATCTTAAAAGTACCTTCAGTTCAGAACTGATTTTTGAGTGCTGGTGTGAAAATTTTACCATTTGACTAGAGTATTCTTTGTTCTCTTTATTTCTAGATAACTAGGTAACATTTAGATTTCTGTGCTGTGATGGTCAGTAGCTGTTTTTGTAGGCAGGTTATTATGGTTGATACTAGGAATGCGGTCATCATTCATACTGTGATCAACTGGAAGCATAGACAAGACAAGGGAGCAAATAATCACAATGCTTTCATCAGAATTGGTGTCCAGACACAGTCCATTGCCACTGGTTATCACTCAGCTCTGGCCCTGTGGCTAATACTGCAAGTCTAAACCCTAGAGTATCTAGTCCATCCATACAATGGTACCAAAAA
>VZUA01054418.1:858-14375 GCA_013401035.1 Horornis vulcanius
ACTGCTCAACCCCTTGCAGCTGGGCAGACTGACCTGAGTACAGCATGTACTGCCACAGCCAGAACACTCTGTGTCATCCTGAGACAAACACAGCCTTTTCCAGCTGAGCCATACTCCTGCCCTTCCTAAGTTCATATACACAAAGCCATGCTGAGTTTTTGTCTTCATCTCTCCCAGCCTTACTCAGATACTCACTGTAACATCCAGCTTTTCCAGAGCAAAGAGCTGGTGATCAACCTGAACAGACCAGAGCAGCTTATCTGCTCCCTCCATCAGTTTCAGTGTTCCTGAAGAAAGAAAAAAAGAACTGTCTTGAAAACAATAAAAGAAAGCATGATGTTTGCTAATGCTAGGCCCTGCTCTTTCAACACTCAGGGTTGCTGAGAGTCAGCTGCTAATATCAGAGGCTATTGGTCTTGGCTGTTAAATCCATACTGGACACTTGACCCCACCTACGACATTCTTATTATCCAGATATACTGGGGCAGTACTGGGCAGGGAGCACTGGCCATGAGAGAGTGGAACGTAAACAAGCATCTATCCTCACAGTGCCCTCCATGCCTTCATATAAAGTATGTCAGCAGGAGTCTTTGAATCAAATTCTCTTGCCTGACCCTTGAAGGGCTTCTGAAGCCCATTCTGAAGCCCATTCTGAAGCCCAGCTCCCCTTTCTTTTAGAAGTCAAAAGCAATGAGCCCCTGGTTCCCTGCTCTGAATTAGTGACAGGCCTTGGCTGCCCCACAGGTCTTTTTACAGGACAGTGGCAGGACTTACCATCCAGAGTACAGAGGGCAAAGAGACCTGAGCCACTATTCTCACTGGAGCCTGTAAGTGCAAAAGAAAATTGCTGGTGTTGATGCTATTTTGGTAAACATCGTCCCCTCCCTCTCCAGAAAACAATAAAAAATATCCGAACCAAGCTGATCCACGCTGCCTCCCTCCTTTCATTGCCCAGTTGTGTGCAGGACAGCATTGACAAATGTCACTAATTAAATCTGAAGAGGAGAGTTCCCTGACCCCTGGGCTGCTTCAGCCCTTCAGTAAACTCTCCAGCTAGCTACTAAAAAAAAGAAAAGACATGCAAGGTCAAGTTTTAAAAATACGATACTCTCAGAGGGAGGACTGGAGCTGTATTCAACTAAAGCTGCATTTAATCCTTTCAGTGACAACATAGGAGAGGCATTAGCTCCCTGAGGAGGAACCCAGGAAACCTGGCAGTCAGGGCAAGCCAGCAGAGCTGAAAGCAAACAGGCAGCTTGCCCAGAGTAGGTTAAGAAGGCAAGCCTACCTCCAGTGCCCATAGACAGCTCCAAGCTGCAGCCCCCTGCACACTCCCAGGCTGCAAACCACCCCACTTCTGCAAATCAGCCTAAACCAAAGCCAGCTGGTTGGGTGCTTAACTGCCCTTAGTGACATGCACCCAAGACAGGCTCTGATCCAACAGATCTGCTGTGTCCCCCTTGGAAACTGGTCAGCACGGCACTCTTCAGCTGTTCCTTTATTGACAGTCCAGCATCAATGGGCTTTTTTACAGCCTGCTCTTAATCCCTTATTCTCTGTGCCTTCATTTTTCATGGACATCCCTCAATAGATGCAAGGCTTCATAGGCAGTGAAATAATTGATTTCATGCTCTGTTGACTATGTTGCTCACAGCAGCATCAGAGATGCTGAAAACATGACAAGCCTAGGAACTGGGCAGGAAAGGTCCTCTGAGGAACGGGGAGAGGGTGGGGTTCAGTGGATTGCTCTTGTCCACAAGCTCTAATTACATTGGACAGGCTGAATCATTCTTGGACAGCACTGCAGGAGGCAATATTTGGGCAGAGCAGACACAAGAGAAAGTGATCTCCACTGGGAGTTTTCTGCCTTCTATTATGCCCACACACTCCAAGGGGGAGTGAAAGCTTATTCTCCATAGGTACCAAAGGAGGGTGCAGCAGGTGCACCAGGCACAGGTCAGAGCACAAGGAGTTACAGGAGGGAGGCAGTGGCAGTGTGCAAGAAAAGTCTGGACACAAGAGCAGTGTGCCAGGGCTGAGAGAAGCTGGCAGCTGTGCAGATTTTAGATTCAAGACCTGAACACAACACAGTGGAAGAAGACAGATGACAATGATACAGATGAAGTATGGAAGCAGCTCTGGAAAAGTTGGGGCTGCACAGGAGAAGGAGGAGCACCACAGAGCCACCAGGAACTGAGATTCTAATGCTGAAAAGCAAGAACGGAGACGAGGCTGTGGGAAGGAAGAGATGCATCTAGGGAATAAGAAGGAGGAACAAGCTGCAGCCATGCAGAAGCAAGGATCAAGGACATCCATAGGAGCACGGCAGGGCAGCCATTCAAACTGACGAAATGCAGGTCAGCAGAAGCTGCAGAAAAACTCTTGTGCTGAGTGAAGGATAAGGGCTACCTAGGGAAGGACAAAGGCTATAAAAAGCTCACATGCAAATATCCAGCAGTCTTTGGGAGCTGGCTAAGAGAAGCTGAGATCCCTGTGTTCTTTCAGCTGCCTCTAACAGTTATTTTTCTACCACAGGAAATCTGATTTCATTCTGGACTGATGTACTGAAAAACACCAGGGGCAACTGCTGGGCTGGAGACCCAAAGCTGATGATCTCTCACCTCGGGCAATGCTACCAATCAGATGAGTGGAGACATTCTTGTTGTGAATCCGTCCAGATGTTTGGTGTAGAATCACATCTCGAACAGGGGCCTCACTAGGGAAAAGAGAAAGACAACAGAGAAAAGTTAGGGAACCACGCCTGGGATTGTCTCAGAACAATTTCAGGAGCAGTGTAGCTCCTGAAAGCTCCACAAATCCAGACAGTGACAGAGTTTGTGAACAGGTTGAGCACTTTAATGGTAAAGGAAGAAAATGCATGCCACCCCAGGTACTGAAGAAATGCACTGATATTTAAAAACACAAACCCAGAATGATTCGATGCACCAAAAAAAGAAAAAAAAAAGAGCTCAAAAAATCAGTAATGCCTGTATTTCAATGAAGGAAAAAAAGGATAATTTTTATCATTACTGTTACATAAGACTGGCTGCTTTTTTCTCACAAAGTATCTGCCCAGACTGAACACGCTGGTGAGAGAACACATCTGGGCCTGGCTTCTGGCTAACAGGGTACCATTGCACGGAGCTCTCTAAGACATCAAGGAGACCTGCCTAGGTCCCCTCCTGCTGCAGTTTTTAGCGTCTGCCTTGAAGTCTCACAGAAAACCACTGAAGCACCCAAATTCCCCACCAGGGTCCTTCCAGCACCAAGACTAACAAGCACCTTAGCGCTCATCATGGTTGCTGTGGTTGTGATTTACAGCACTGGCTGCCAGGGTCTCATTAGGAAAACTTCTAATTGCCTCACCTGCAGAAAACAAGTGAATGAGCCCAGTTTTATCTTGGGCTTCAGATGCATTTGGTTGGCCCAGTCTCTCAGCTGTTACCCTGCAATCTGATGACCTTTCTCTGGAAATCTAGGTCACCCAGTTCCCTACCTTAGCTCCCAGTAGTGAGGAACTCTCAGGGAGCTGTTTTTGCCGCTCTCCTTGCCCAATTCAAGAAGAGAGTGGGATACAAGGAAAGCAGCAGTATTCATCTTCATGACAGAGACATGAGGAGTGATCATGGAAGCTTGGGTGCAGGCAGGAATGCCTGAGGCAGATCCATCCCTTCTTGCTGTAACATTCCTCACCTGCTCGGGGCAGATCCGTCCCTTCCCGCAGCTGCATCCCGCTGCTCCGTGTCCCAGGTGCACAGTAGGATGGCATAGCCACAGCCTGGCTGTGACACCATCAGCTCTGGTGAGCCATCAGGGCCTGGGTTCACAGACAGGCTGTCCACCTACAGCAGCAGAGGAAAAACATGGATAGAGCCAAGAACTCCAAAAGGTTTAGAGTGCCTCCTGCAACTCAATTTGAATATGGCAAATCTTCTGATAGAGCTGAGCAGCAGCAGCACAAATTCAGCTGGAAGCAAAATGTCCAAGTTCTGTAAAAGATTGGTTCCCTACCAAAAGGCACTCTAAAACAACACTAGTACTTCCCACTAATGCTGTTCCATTGGGCAAGAGCAACTGCTTCTCAGACCAACCTACCAGCTGTACAGAAAAATCACCAGGCAAATCTCCTCTGAAGCCACGGACACGACAATTGTTTTGTTCATAGGATTGAGATTCTGTGCATCTTCTCTTGAAAAAGCAACCTCTTGAAGACTATATGACAAATACTACTCTGAACATCCTTTTTCCTTACCTGACCTTCTAGGAGCCATTTCTTCAACAGGATCAACTGCCCAGAGACATGGTCTGAATTCTCCGACGAGTCCTCCCAGCGGAAGGCACGGACCACCCTGTCCGTGTAACCCACAACCAACTCACACTTCCCATCTCCATCTGCAGGAAAAGAGAAAGACAGATGGACTCTCTCAAGCCCCAAGTGCCCAAACATGCAGAAACCACTCTGCTGGTTTCCATAGTTAGCATCCCTGAGGACCCCAATCACGTAATGAAAGCTTGCACTTCAGAAGAATTCCTGAAGTTCTTGTTTCTCCCTTCCATGACTTAGCTGTGGTCTGTTGGAGCATGTGTTTCAGCAAGACAGTATTTTCCTTCTGGAAGCACCCCCACCTTCTCTCCCCACTGCCTCACACACAAACTGCTTCACCCTGCATTCCCACACCAGCACTGTGGCTCACCAATGTCATTGATGAGCATGACCTTGGTGTTGGCAGGAATGTGCTGCTTGAACACAGGCTTCTGCTCTTCTGCCCCCGCCAACTCATGGTGGCCTGAAGCATCTGGGTGTTTTGAATTCAGAGAAGTCAGGTCAAAAAGATGAAACCAGCCTTCTGCACTCACTGCCACCACGAAATTCTGTGAGGGAAGAGAAAAACCTTTGGATTCTTCTGCTTTCAGAAAGTGCAGAAGCTGTCCCACAGCAGGCTAAAGGTAGATCGATGGAGATCAATGACTTCTACAGAGGGAACAGGAGGATTTTGGACAGCACACAAACTTCTCTGCTACTGGCAGGGTCCAAACTTCTTGTTCATCTTTGTCAGACTACAGCATCAAGCTGGTATGTGTGCAATCCTCAAACAATGTCTGGCTTTCTCAATGCCCACGTCAGCTCTCCTCCCCACTAGAGGAAACACAGCTACAGTATTTCAGACAGGGACCTTTGGACTTATTGGTCCTGGCTTAAACCTCCAGAAACAGCAATCCAACAAAAGGAGTCATAGTAGACCCAGTGGAATTTGCTTGGGAATCCAGACTATTCCATGTCTCAGTCTTGTTTAGATGACCTTAAATGCACAAAGCCAAGTGGCAGAAGGACCACAGCCCATAGCAGACATCAGCCCAAGAAAGGCAAAAGCCACTGAGCAAAAGGAGGAACCCTCAAACCACCAAAGACTTGTGGTGCTCCCACAAGGACACATGGAAATCAGAAGTGCTCTCTGAAGATAGGATGGATTTCCTTGCTCTCTAAATCTTGCATAAGGCTCACAGAAAAATACTGGTCACATGTAAACAGAGGAACAGTTTAAAAACAGTAGTGGCTAAAACTCTATCTATGATCCTGGAGAGAGAGCACCTGCAATCTCTCCTCCTCCACACTCAGCACATGACATGACCCTAATTTTCTGAACACCTCCCACATGCCCAACAGACAGCTGGGAAGAGTTTGGCTCCTCTCACCTTTCCTTTATTGCACACATCTCCCACACGGACACATGTGAGCTGCAAAAGAAAACAAGGCCATCCATGAGAGAAGGCAACCCAACCCAGCACCCTGGGATAAACCTCTGCCCTACGCCCTCCTCTCCCATAAAGAATCTCTTGAACTCCTAACAGCCTTTCAAAGGACAAGGAGAGCAGAGTCAAGGGACAGAAACACAACTGGCCAGAACCCTGGGGCAAAACCCACGGTGCACAGAGCAGGGTAAAGGTGGAAGAGAAGCCCAGTTTCTATGTTTGTCCATTAATTTGCACATCACTTCCAACCCATGGGGCTGTAGGCAAAAGCAGGGTCTTGAATAATTACACGAAAGACATCAGAATCAGTTCTGGCTGCCATTCCTCTTCAGCCTACATATTCCTAGCCAAAGGACAAGGATAGCTGGCTGCACATGCACCAAAAGGCCCAACCATTTAGAAATTTTGTAAAGAACTGACCATTCCTTGGCAAGATCGCACAGCCCAGGGTTTGCTATCATCATTCTTGTAAACATAGAGCTTTCCATTGGTGTCTCCCACCACGAGTTCATTCAGCTGTACAAGAAAATTGGGTTAGTAGGAAGAAATCCACAATTACATTACAGAATTCCTTCAACAGCAAAAAGTGTAGGATTCATATCTAAAAATCACTCTGTGGGAAGAAGCAGTAAAAAAAAAATGAGGCAAAGAGACAATCTTGAATCAAAATGGAAGGTCTGGGAAAATATAAAAGCCCTAATTCTATTCTTGCAGATAAAAGAGATGGAGAATGGCTCCTTAGAGCAACATCCTATTACCCACTGCTTCTCCAATCACTGTTTCAGAGTTAAGACACTGACTGTTTTAACATCCTGCTTGGATGTTAAAACAATCATCATTACTCCATCTTCCATTCTTCAATCGAGATTGACTTGAATCACCTAAGGAAGATGGTGGTAATGAAGAAAATACAATAATCCAGGAAGAGAGTGCAAGAACACTTACAACAGATTTACATAGGATGTTCAATCTCACTGCTGGAGGGGTAAAGGGATTTCAGAATGGTGTTTATTTCTTTAAAGAAAATTTCTAAAAATCACCAACCACCCATGTGATGAGCCTACTCCCATTTATCCCATCTCCTGCATCATGCCTCTGTGTATTTAAATGGTGTGCATTTCATAACACCCTGCATGCCTTACCCTACAGAACAACTTTTTTTATGGGGAAATCCCTTAAATCATCTACTGCATTGCCAGCCATGACACTTTCCAGGATAGGCTGTAAAAAACCTTGACTGTTGAGGAGAAGAACCCCTGACATACAGCTGGTTAAGTTAACCTCTTCCTAGCTACAGACAAATCAAAACCAACCATTCCTGGGGCTGACAGCAACACTCCCAGTGCACATCCACCCATCACACGGGTCAAGAGACAGCGAGACTTGGCTCTACCCTGCTTGTGATCTGCTGTGCCCAGCAAACCAGCGCTACATCCTCACCACTGTGACAGGTGAGCGTCTACCAAGCAGAAATTAAGCTCCCCTCTGGCTCTGCCTCACCCAGGCCACAGCAAGCCTGGGCTGCACGTGTATTGGCAGCCCAGCAAACATTCCCTTTGCAGGGGAACTCCTGGGGGGTTCTGACCCAAGACCTTCGTCCCTCACACCGCTCAGGCGCCCGCCCAGCCCCGTGTGCGTCCCCAGAGCTGGAAGCCCCGCCGGCTCCTCCTGGCCCCCGCCCTGGGGCCGCACCAGCCGCTCGGCGCTTCCCCCCAGCCCCGGCCCGGCCCGGCCCGCCCCACCCCGGGCTCGGACCGTGTCGTTGTCGGCGTCCCCCAGGCAGATGGCGTGCGGGAAGAGGCTGCCGGCGAAGTCCAGCGCCACGCACTGCACGTAGCTGACGGAGCGCATGGCGGGCCGGGCCCGGAGCGCAGGGAATGGCGGGAGCGCGGGGCGGGCCGGCGGCGGAGCCCGCCCGCTGCCCCCGGACCCGCCGCTCCGCGCAGCACCGCACAGCGAAGGATGGATACACGCACAGACAGACGGGTGTGGTTTACAAAGTCAGTACTGTAACTGTTTATTTTAAGCACTGTTGGTTTGGTTTTTTTTTTTTTTTTTTCTCTATAAGGACATACATAACGAAGTTTATAGTTGAAGTTTACATGCATGACCTCACTTACAAATACCAGTATGCCACCTTCTGCCGGCAACCAGACTCACTTTTAAAGAGCACAGAACACTCGTTCAGCTGCCTGAACAGGGCATGTTTAGCGTCCTTAATAATAGATTTACATTCTCAAACATTTCATAGTTTATGTAGTAACAACAAGGGCACAGTGGTACTTTCAAGACTCACACTTAACAACAGATGCACCATTGACTAGATTTTTTTAGATGTGCCACAGAAATCATCACTTTTTGCTTTCAGAAACATGTACACCTATCATGCCTGTGGGAGATTTTTGAGAACTGTTGTTCAGCAATTAGAAATTTATCATCAGGACTTGGCCCTGTGCTTTAGCAGCAAAAACAGTTTAAGCCACAGAGGCTTGTATTTCCAGGAATAATTAGCAATAAATCAAGGTATTTACTTGCTGAAGAATAAGTACTCTGGCTGAGCATTCCTGTCCCCCCTTAACTGTTCTTCTGGGTTTACAAATCCCTTCTCCTAACCCCAGCTGACATTCACAGTGTTGTTTCCCACAAGAGAGGGCAGCGCTTTGGTACAAGTTTTTCACATACACAGGGCTGTTACTATAGTCAGAGCTCACAAAAATCACCCCCAGTACCTGGCAACCCTAAGGCTTTATTAGGCAAATGAAATCAGCATTTCCTTAATCGAAGTGACCTCCCAAGCACCTCTCCTGCCTCTGTCCTATCCCACCCACCCCATGAGATTCAGAGCACTGCAGCTCCCAGCTCTCTAACCAAGCTCCAAGCCGGCAGCAGGTGCTGAATTTGGTGTCGGGCCCCAGGGGCAGGGCAGCACTCCAAGCAAGCTCCCGGGCTGGAGCTGGGCTGGCACCACTGCAGGACAGGTACTGGCACTCCCCCAGCACCCCCGAGTTAAGTGCTTACACAGTATTTCTGTTTCAGCAAAGGAGACCGGGAATTCACGCTGTGTTACATGTTAAAACAGGGATACTCTCTGCAATATACACAAATTCCAGTCCATGCCATGCCATGCAAAGACATCTTTCTCACCATAAAAAAGTCCATTTATTTTAATCTGAGAGGGACAGATTTTCTACCTTTCCTCTGCAGAGCAGGCAAAAGAAATGCCCCTGCTGCCCCTGTCTCAGAACAGGACACTTGGGATGCTGAATTTAACACCACATGACACCAGGATAAACAACAGCTGAGTTTGAGTACTATGTTCCATGCCTTCAGACAAACAAAAAAGCCACCCCAACCAAAAGCCCCCACAAAATTCAAAAGCACACCCACCCCAAAACAAGACACACAAACTGCAGAAAGAAGCAGAATACTGAGTAATAGCTTTCTTGTGAGATCTGGGTAAGCAGACATTAGATTCACTCAGGAGTTTGTAGTTCATTAGAAGTATTTGCAATATGTAAGCCGTTATCACTTACTTTCACTTCAAAGCCAGTCACTTTCAGGTATATTGTTGTTTTTGTTTTCCCTCTGGTCCAGTTTTACAATGTGGTGGGTGAAGAGGAAGGTAGCAGTATGAACACAAAACAAACTCTATTGCAGGAGTTAGAGATTTGCTTTTTGCACAGTTTCCAGCATAATTTTTCCCTTTTGCAAATATATGGGTAAATACTGTATCAGATATTGTGGGAATTTTCTATGGTAACAAACAACATAGAAAAATAATCAGGACACTGGCTATGTGGACAAGAAAACACTGAATGACCAAATGACAGCAAATCTTCTCAATTCTGTGCAAATTCCAATAAAAACCCACGAAAAGTTCAGTTTTCTTGAGTTTAATTGGAGCTTTATTACTTAAAAGCTGTGACTTCGCAGTCTTCACCTTCAGCAATTTGCAAAGAGGAGGCATACAAGAAAGACTACAATACTTAATGGAAGGGACTCCCTACTGAACAGGGGGAAAGAGGGCAATCCCAAGGCAGAAGAACTGGGAACGCCAATTTGTTCTTAAATCTCGCGTGAGGACTCCTGAAAATGCTGATTACTTGAAGCAAATCAAGGAAATAAATTTAGAAAGCAGAACCTGGGATTAAAGTAAGCTGGAACCAGAAAGAAACAAAGACAAAAAGGGGACTACCGACCTGTCAGCCTCAGCTCTTTGCCTGGGAAGATCACAGAACAGATCCTCCTAGATGCTATGCTAAGGCACATGGAGGACAGGGAGGTGACTGGGGACAGCCAGCAAGGCTTCACCAAGGGCAAGTTCCATCTGAGCAGCCTAGTGGCCTTCAATGATAGTGACTCCACCAGTGGACAAGGGAAGAGCTACAGCTGTCATTTACCTCCATTTCTGTAATTTTCTGCCTTAGACACAGTTCCCCACAACATCCTTCTCTAAATCGCAGAGATGGATTCAATGGGTGTTTAGTGGATAAGAAATTGGTTGGATGGTGACATCTACAGGCTTGTGGTCAACAGCTCAGTGTCCCAGTGGACACCAGTGACAAGTGGTGCCCCTCAGGGGTCCATACTAGGACCGGTGTTACTGTCATCATTAATAACACGGATGAAGGGGTAGAGTGCACCCTCAGCTAATCTGCAGGTGACAGCAAGCTGAGCCGTCCAGATGACACACCTGATGGACAGGATGCCACGCAGGGTGACCTGAACAAGCCTGAGAATTGGGCCCATGTGAAATTTATGAGGATTTAATAAGGCCAAGTGCAAGGTGCTGCACCTGGGTTGGGGCAACCCATGGTATCAGTAAAAGCTCGGGGATGAACAGATGCAGAGCAGCACTGGCAAGAAGGATTTGGGGGTGCTGTTGGATGAGAGGCTGGAGATGAGCTGGCAATGTGCACTCACAGCCCACAAGGCCAATTGTAACCTGGGCTGCATCCAAAGCAGTGTGTGCAGCAGGGGCGGGAGGGGATTTTGACCCTCTACTCTGGTGAGGCCTCACCTGGAACACTGCATCCACCTCTGGGGTCCCAGTACAGGAAGGACATCAACCTTTTGGAGCAAGTCCAGAGGAGGCCCACCAAGATGATTAGAGGGACGAAGCACCTCTCCTTACAAGACAAGGCTGATAGAACTGGGATTGTTCAGCCTGGAAAAAAGAAGGCTTTGGGGTGATCAAACTGTGGTGTTCCAGTACCTTAAGGGGAGCCTACAAGAAAAATGGAGAGATACTATTTACAAGGGCAAGTAGTGACAGCACAAAGGGGGATGGCTTCAAACTGAAAGAGGGCAGGTTAAGATTAGGTATTAGGATGAAATTCTTTACTCAGAGGATGGTGAGACACTAGAACAGGCTGCCCAGAAAAGCTGTAGATGCTCCTTCTCTGGAAGTGTCCAAGACCAGGCAAGATGGAGCTCTGAACAACCTGGTCTAGTGAAGGGTGTCCTTGTCCGTGGCAGGGGGGGTTGGAACTAGATCTCTGAGGTCCCTTCCAACTCAAGCCATTCTATGATTCTATGAAAATGCAAATAAACCAAGCAGAGCAAATCCAGACAGAACCCAAACAGTAACAGAGGCTGAATGAATAAATAAAGTCACTAGGATTAAACCAGATTTATGCTGCCACTCAGCTTCTTGAACAGCCACATAAAGCTGTAACTGACTGTGGTATGGTGGCTTCAGCCTCTGCTCCCTTGAAGCCACTATCCAACCAGGTAGAAAAATAAAGGTCTAATTCACTGGAAATTCTTTCATTTACAAAACTAATGGAATAGGGGTTTTTTTATGCTTCTGCTTCAACTTCTGATTTATCTTCAACTCCATTCTGCGCATCTTTCATTTCTGCATCTTCAGTGTGGCTTGTCTGAAGAGCAGCAGACGACTAAAATAGAGAGACAAGAAAATACATTAATACGTTACACAAAATTGCCAGCACATTGTTTGATTCTTATTACTTGGAAAACTTGTCTACCCTGCCAGACTGAATTAAGATATTAGGATCTTCAGCCAAGAGAAACTAAAAATTTTCATGCACCTAAGAAACCAGAAGCAGTGTAGAGGAGGCCAAAAGACAATAGTGGTATTAGGTGGTTATGATTCTTAATGTGGCCTGCACCCACCTGCCACACGACAATTTCTTAGAAGTCTTTTAACTGAAATTCATTTATGAAGCTTCTGCAGGAACTGCTTTTGCCCTGCTTCATATCAATGTCATTTATTTTAAGCCATTCCCGTGGCCTACCCCCACCCAACTTGTATGAGGCACACTTGCACTTAGCATAAGAAGTATTTTCATTGGACAACTAGTTTTGTGAAGAGACACTTCAAACTCAACAACTGTGATTTGGATGTCCAGTGCAAAAGCTTAACTGGAACAAAATATGATCTGACAATGTGGCTGCTCTAAAGCCCTCTCCTTGTGCATCCTCCTCATAAAAGAGAGCCATGAGGTAGGGCTCCAAGGTCAGCTTTTACGACAGGACATAACCAGCACATCCTGACCTTGCAGTATTTTTCAAGCACAGTAAGGGTAGGTAAAAATGTCTTGGCTTGCTCATCACAAAACCTACTGCAATGAAATTGCTATTCCACCTGTCAGCCCAGCATCTTGAGCCATCTGTTTTATGATGATCTTAGATGAGAACCAGACAAAACCAAGCAAAGTGAAGCATGCAATGCTGGGAAATAGGGGGAAAAGGGGCAGAATCCTTAAAAACTTACACCAACTTGGCTGCAACACAAAACCACATTTAAAAGAATATTCATGCATCAAAGGTCAATCTTTCATCCTTAGAAGCATTCCATAAAGCACACAAGAAAGAGCTAAGTCTTCTCTCCACAGAAAATCCGTGCAGCAGGAAATTCAGATAGCAATCTTTGGCTTCAGATAAGGTGATAAACATCCTGACCTTCAAAAACTCACACTTCACAGATGTGAACTTATCGAATTAATGAAATTAACTACTGATGCAATAGTAGCTGTTGAATTTAGCAAGACCATCAGGAATATCAGAACTGCAGTCCAAGCTATCTTCTTAGCAATCAGGCCTTTAGTAAACAAACTCTTCTACAGAACTTTGAAACTCTACTACACCATCACCAACAGACACTGTTGGAGCTAGAGTAAAGCAGCACTACAAATGCAGTAACAGGAAAACAAGCTTTTCTTGCAAGAAAACTACCTCAAGACTGGCCCAGGGAGTAAGCATCCTTTACAGTTTACTTCCATCAATCCCATTTCATATAAAACCATATCCATTTAAGGCAGGCCAGATGGCTCAGATTAAAAAAAAAAAAAAAGCACACTGCGCATTCCCAAGATCACCTAACTTGTTGGGAAGAATTCACCAGGCCAGTGGCACCCAGGCCTGTATCAGCAATAGTGTGTCCAGCAGGACCAGGGCAGGGATTGTCTTCCTGGACTTGGCAATGGTGAGGCCACACCTCAAATCCTGTATCCAGTGTTAGATGCCAAACAGTAACCTTTCATTTACATTTGGCTGGAGTCCAACCTAAAGGATTCTANGTTAGATGCCAAACAGTAACCTTTCATTTACATTTGGCTGGAGTCCAACCTAAAGGATTCTACAACTTCAAAGTGATTCTATCCCAAGCAGATAGGGAAGTTGGGACAAAGTGCCATGTTTTTCCAATATCCCAGACTGCAGTGCAAAGACCACGAGTCTGCCTTTTGCCAAGAATATTACTCTACCACTTATCTGTCTTAGGAGCTGAAAAAAGCACGAAG
>VZUA01054420.1:15793-29670 GCA_013401035.1 Horornis vulcanius
AATTTAAAATGTATTACCACTCTATGGAATAAAACTAAGTAGATTTTTCTTTTTATATCTGGACTACTTTTTTCAAATTAAGATGGAGGACAGAATATATAGAAGAACAATTATAATTTTGTATAGGACAATAAGAGACAGACACAGAGAAAACAATGTCTTTCTAAGAAGCATATATCGTAGGAGTATATGGATGTAAACTGGAAGTTTTTGCCTCTCTCAGGAAAATAGAACATAATTATGGCAAAAAATTAAAATATTTGCAATTAATGTTATTTTTCTTTTAATCTGTAAATTCTCTCCATAAGAAATGTTTCTTAAATATTTTCAAAGTAACCAATAATATTAGGTATGGGTGGGAGAATTTTTTTTCTGTTATGCAGTCAGTTAAATCATTCTGCAATTAATGAAACAAGTAACTTTCTTTTCTTTTTTTAAATAATTTTGACCATGAAGGTCTCTCATCTCTTATTTAGCTATGCAGTAGAAAGCCATTTCTGGATGCTGTAATATCCAGTCTTCTGTTCCTTAGTGTTCCTGCTAAGCATTACACTGAGATTTGCAATTGCCTCCAATGAAAAGGGACCCTCTGCTGAGGTAACATGAAAAATATCAATATCCACACATCTGCTTTGTAATGAAATTGGAGAGTTTAAGCCCATAAAAACACCAAATGCATATAAATAAATAATGTGTCAATGTAACATGAGTACACAAGTTCTTCAGAAGTATAGTTTAAAACATAAAATAATTATCCACCCTACCCTTCTATAAAATGGATGAAATATGTTTTTGAAAAAAATGTATGGATGCTGTAACACCCAAATTTTATCCTTAGTATTAGGAGGCAAGATTCAACAGCAAATGTATTCCAAGAGTATATAATTAAACGGCTTGATTTTCAGAAGAGCTAAAGACGATAGTGCTCATTAAGGTTGAATTCAAAAAACTTTACGATATTGTTGACATGGAAAAAGATTCTTTGTGACATGGAGGGACCAAGGAACTATGCTCTTAAAATTCTTTGTTTGAAAAGAGTTCCAATCTAATAAAGGTCTAGAAAATTTATAACTGAGGGGCTTATTTTTGAATCAATATTAGAGTTACTCAAAATAAAATAGGTTACAGGAATTCATTTTACAAATTCTGAGTTTATCCTGAAAGTAGTTTCATAATTTCATAATTTTTTGATTTCAATCTGTTCTGTTGAATTTTTACCTTTAAATATTATTGCTTCATTTGAATTTTATTTTTTTTTTGAATGCACAGAGAAAAACATTGAAGACACCATACTTGTTACACTGGATTTTCTTCTCCATTTTATTTCATCTTACACATGAAAACTCTTAAAAATCATTATTTTTATAACAGGTGTGTTTAGTACTAGTGTCCAGATTTATACATTTTGTTCTTATGACTGGTTATATCTAGAAAATTAGACACATCTAAGAGATTCCTGGTAAAGCACACCATTATAATTGATTAGGATTTGGCAGGGACTAGAAAAAAACTTTTTTTTTTTTTTTCTATTTGATTCTGGACAATCATCAACACTTCTTTTAGTGTCTGAAGAGGAAATAGAATTCCTCAACTTTTTAAAATTATTCTCAGTTCAGACCAGCTCAATAAACTATTTAAAAATACCCTGAAAATTCTTTCTCACCATGAACATTTCTCTGATGACCATAATGAAATTTTTGTAATCCAAGGATTTGAATTCATTAATTTGTAGAAGAAATGTTTTAGGATATGATCTACCAGTCACCATTACACTGTATTACAATGTATCACTATCACCTAAGGGAACTCAAGATAAATGTAACAATATTTTCCAAGTATCTCAGGTCTGGGAAGAAATAAACAAGACTGAGGGAGAAGAAAGAATCCACAAAGAAAGCAAGTGTCCTGAAAATCAGCTCTTCCTGAGACTGAGGTGGAGGAGGAGAGCTTTTGGGTATGTGGTGTACAGGGAGTTAACTCTAGCTCAATTATAAACCCCACCACAGGAAGACCACATACACATAGGACTTTCACTTGAGAAGGTACCATAAGCCATCAAAGACCCCTGCAGCTCCCACATGACTCATTGCCAAGACCTTGCACCAGATGACTGCACATGATGCAAAGTGATGCAGCAGATCCAAAGTCTGTTACAAAAGACAGTGTCAAACTTTCCCTCTTATCCCCTCAGGAGAAGCACCTGGGCAGTCCCATGGCTTAGACTTATATTTATCCATTGAATTCTGTGTTTTGTGGGATGCTTAACACCAAGAAACCAAAAAAACCCAATTAACAGGACTCTGAAAGGATCCATAGATCCATATTTTCCATACTTCATCCATACTTCATCTGTCTCTGTCACTCCCTCTGTCTCCTACCACCTATTTTTCTATTTTCTTTTATCTCTCTCTGTACATCATATTACTGTTAAATATAACCCATAAGGAGACTTTGCCATATGGTCTTATGTGCAACTTAATTTGACCTGGGGCCTCTCTTTAATATTTTTAATAGCTAGACCTTAACAGTCACTTATTTTCAGAATAAAAAATTAAGCTAATTTGGGTTTTCAGAAAGCAAGTCTCCCTGTAAAAACATGCATTAGTCTGCTTTTCTTCTACAAATCAGGTGGCAATTTCAATGAGGTAAGAGCCAGGTGGTAATTTCATTATTGAAATAAAAGGATTGGACTGCTCTCAGGTAAAGACAAGAGTGAAGAAAAGCAAAGGAAGGAAAGAATGGAAGTTCCCTGTCTTCTTGGGATATGCTTTTACCTGTGTGACTCTGCCGTCTAAAACCTTAAATCATTAAAAGACTGGTGTCCTCTGCCTTGTCATTATCTGGTTCACGTTTCTGGAGCAAAAAATAGCTCCAAATTCTCACCAATCTACATAGTAACAAGATTGCCATAAAGCCAAACAAATCTCAGTACCAGCTAAAAAAAAAAAAGGAAGAAAGAGAAAAAGAGAAACAGGACTGTTGTGTCTGGTGGCAGTCAGCTGCTGGATCAGCTTATATAATGTAATTTTTTTTTTTTTTTTACTAAAGCACATTGAATTAAATATATAAATATTGTGCATATTACTTTGGCTTTTTTTAATCATTTAACTGTGAAACATAAAAAAAAATCATTCTCATAATATTCCAGAAGGAAGAGATGTATGTTACAAATTTAATCTATATAGTAAAAAAGGGTGGAAAAGGCTATTAATATTAAAAAAAAGACAACTGTGAAAATTCAACTCAAGCATGGCATATATGATTATATATGATGGTTATATATGATGCCAGTACACCTGTACAAGAAGAGTTGGTACAGGATTATGTTCACATCCATGATACTAGCAAAAAGAAAAAACTAATAAAGTGCAAAATTCCATTCAATTATACAGAAATGCTAGTAAAAGAAGAAACATGGAAGTTCAGTAGATTATAGTACAAAAATAGAAGTACAGAACTAGAATTAACGTATATGTTATTCAAAAATAATTAAATTGTTCTTCTATGTTGCAAGCATGTGGCAGATTTTTTCTTTTATGAAGATACATTGATGCATAAAAAGTTTCTTCAATATATGCATATGTAGATAAGAAAACTTGCAAAGGATTTGCTGGCATTTGCAACTCTAGAGAAATCATATCACTTTGAAATTAATAGAAATTTTTCCATTTGACTTGATCCTCCATATTTTTTTATTCTGCCCTATGATCACTTGTCCTAGGGTGACTTTATGTTGCTTGTATCCCCAATTGTTCACTCTCTTTGTGCTGTATATTGAGTTCTGTACCTTTAAGATTAAGAGTGAACCAGGGAGAGAAGAAGCGCGGAGTTTGTTTTGAGGAACAGCCTGACTCCCACACATTCTCTTCTCTGGACTTCTGTTCATCGGAGGCACGGACAGCAGTGGGACAGAGATCTTTTTGCTTTTAGTTAGTTTTTAGCTAGCTGAGGCAGAAAGTTCCCTGGATTGTTTTTTTTCCTTCTCTTCTTGGGACTGTTCAAATCTGCTCTGGACTGAAAAAACCCAGAGGAGCACCGAGGGCTCGCACCTGCGGCCCACCGGGCCTGGACCTCCGGAGGGACTGGGATTGACCAGAGACTGAGTGAGCTGAGCTGCACCCACAGCAAGGACTGTCTCACTTTGCCATCTCCCTTCGGAGTGGCGAGAAGTTTTATTGTTTCGTTGTTCATTTTATATTTTCATAGTATCCATTCTCATGTTTATAGGTATTTTGTCTGTTAAATAAATAGTTTTTTCCACTTTTCTCTGAGGAAGTTTTTTCCCAGACTGGCTGGGGGGAGGGGCTGTTTGGGTTTGCTTTCCAGAGGAACCCCTTCGGAGGTTTCCTCCCAAATTTGCCCTAAACCAAGACATCACTTTTGCACCCTGGAGGTCTCCCTAGTCCTTGACTATTCATCTGAGAGCTCTAAAAGAAGCTCACTTTCTAAAAGCAAGTGTGAAGCTCACTTTCTAAAAGAAAGTGTGAGTTACCTTCAAGCAACATAGTCTGAGAATGGAAAGTAGCAGAAAGCAGCAGTGTTCTTTCAAACCTCTACCATGTCTCATTCATTATTTTCTTCCCCAGTATTGTACACCCTAAAGTTTTAAAATGTAAGTTAATTGGTGGGAACATTCTCACAGCATCTTTTTGCAGCCATCCAAGCAAGCTATTGTCATCTCAAGAGAGTTATTGAAACAAAAAGTTATTCAAGGCGGGCAGAAGATATATGTCTCATTCTACACTATGATGAAAAATAAAGCTACAAAGTTCTTCATGTCCCCTTCCTCTCCTAAACTGTAACTAGATTGGCGCCTAGAGATAAAGATTAGGGGTTTTTTAAAGACTTAGTAATATTACACAGTTTTTCTCCTTTATTTTCTGCCCTACACTACCAAATACAATTATGCACAATGAGCAGGCTAAGAGAGTGTGTCACAATAGATCTGCAACACTGATGTTAGTCACCGTGAGTTTGTAAAAAAGCTTCAACATTAAAGTATTAATTTTCATATCATTCTATTTCAACAGCCAGAGGAATCAGCATATAAGTACAGAGTATCTATTCCTGCAATGTATAATTTCCATTTCCAGGGATGCACAAAATGGTAGAAATTAGTCTTGTGTTTGTGGAATTAATTATGTAATAACTATTTTTTTGTCTTCCATGTTTTCTCCATATCAAGGGTCCATGTTTATATGATTTTGCAAGCAGATTAGATTTACATGTTGTGTGAGAAAAATAAGGGAAATTATAGGATGAAAACAACATCTATCATTGTTTTTCAGCTATATTTAAATGTTAAAATAGATAACATTTCTCACTTTACAGAATAGAGGTAGTTTATTTTGGAGACCTTACCTTAGCAATACAAAAAAATTCAAGAAACAGAACTGTGTGTTTCTGTGTGTGATGGTTTCAGTCTTTGGGATTTTTTTGTAAGATATGACTAGGAGAAAATAAAAAGCAAAACAGGTCTAAAACTTAAAAGTTACAAAGATAGTTTTTATTAATACACACTAAAAGGAGAAAAAAGAAAAAGAAAAAAAAGAAATCTTCAAAACACTTATCCTCCCCCCACAAACTGTTCACTTTTCCACAAACAACATAAAGAGACAAGTTGTGATTTTCAGTCAGTTTTACCATTTGAAAATAGTCTTTTCATCAATTTTTTAGGAGAGGAGTCTCTCATAGTCATGGATCCCACCAACAACCTAGAACAGTTCTCTTGTGGGTTTTAACTGTCACAAACAGCTGCCCGGTGAAACTTGCTTCTGCGACCACTCCTATTAGCAGTTTCACAAGCTGCTCATGGGTCATGGGTCTTAGACTTTTGCACATTAGGGTGTCAGCTTTAAAAGATGAATAACTCCAAAGAACAAAGGATTCTTCATCTCAAAGAACAGAGATATGTTCTCACTTCTTCACCAGCACAGAGGACTTCTCATTTTTCTCTCTGTTCAAACATGTCATAAAGTTAATATCACTCAGTCCAGCACAAACACGTTTGCTCGAAATCCACACACAAATTTGAACATCTCCCTAAATGCATATCTTTCCCTATGATTTGAAGAAATATTTTAGTCCCGTTTCCATGGCTTTAACAGAAGTCCACCCAAGTTAGGCCACTCCTCCTCCTTTGTCTTAATAGTCTTTTCACTCTCTCTTCACTATCTGTGTTGTGTCTCCTTATAGTTCAGTGACTTTGTCCTCACTCCAGGAAGGACCAGTGTTCTGGGAGTTCATCTGCTGGCAGGAAAGAGTAAAAGCTTGCCCAGGCCTGGAGTGGACATGTGATCCCTGCTGGGTGCAGCAAAGATTCCAAAGCCATGCTGGTGGGGAAAGGCTCAGGAAGCAGCCAGGCTTTCAGTAGTTGAGTAGGCTCATAGATGCTTCCCCCTCCACCCCTGGTTCTCATGGGGGCCCAGCTCACAGCTACATATCAGAGGCTCCAGCCTCTCCCCTCTCTCGCTGTAGCTGGGAGAAGCGGCAGAGTGTTTTTCAGCTGCTGGAGACCAGATCTGGGCTGGCAAGGGGCATTTTCTCCTGTCCTCTGGCCCGGTCCTGGCACCTTCCCGGGAGAGGCCCGGCCCCCCAGGAGTGGGGAGCTGGAGCCAGCTTACCTCTTCCAAGGCAGGGAGGAAAGAGGCCGGCTTCCCAAGATCCTCCTGAATTTAAACTCTGTGTGACCCAGAGGTGTACACCTATATTTAATTGGCTAATCTAGTTGTCAGTTTCAAAGTCAATCACTAATTGGTTTTTACCATCCATGGTAACCCAACACACCGCGCATGGCTCAGCTATGTTAATGTCAAAACAACTAGACATTGAATCATTATTTTGATCCCTTTGTGAAAGTTGGGAAAATACCAAGTATGGCAGTCTGTTTTCTTAAAATAAATAATAAGGCATAAATACCAGGGGGTTTTTTTTTGAACAGGAGAGTTATTTTCTAAAAAGAACTTTACATTATGAAGCCTAATTTTTTTTTAAGGTGTATATATGCTGCTATGAGAAAAAAAAAGAGACACTATGAAATATTATCAGCAAATTGATAGTTCCCAGATAGTTCCTAATTATTTCTAAAACAAAACAACAACAACAACAAAAAAAAAAGCACAAAAAACCCAAAACAAAACAAAAAGCCAACATAAAGCCCACAAACACGTAAAAAATATTTTAAGTGGGTTTTTTATCTATATGTGCCTTTTATGAACTTTACTTTAGGGTTTAAAATTGAAATTTACATATAGTATAGCTTCCAGTCAGAAAACACTTCTAAAATAAAATCACATTTGAAGTAATAGAGTATTTTTAAAGGTCACATTATAAACAAGTGTTCCTTTTAAGGTATGAAATGTTTCTACACTTTACCAGACTCTTCTGAAAATTGTACTTGTATGTATCTTTTACACAGAAAATCTGAAGAATGCAGCTCGTAGTAGAGGAAATGAAATTACTTGAGTAGATCTGCATTCAAACCAGCAGTAATTTGGTATTCTATTAACTCTATACTTATCAGGCTCTTCTGATGACACTGTAGCAGGGATGGCCAACACTTTCATCTTCCCATTCTCCATACTCATTATCTGTGAGGTAATAGTCTCTTATCTTGCAATTGCCTAGGGCAAAAGTCCAGCTCATTGAAATGCACCCATCACTGGGAGAAGTACAGAGTTCTTTCTGCTTCAAGTCTGCAAATCAGCCAAAAAGAGAGAAAAAAATCTGCAGGAGATACTGTGAGTCTTTTATAGCAGAAGTGCAATGAGTCTGTTAGTGTGTGTGCGCGCGCCTAGGTCTGGTGACACACACAAGTTTCCGTATTTTTATCACAGGTGAGGTGCTGCATTATGAATGAGCAATGAACCTCAACAATTTTCTACTCAGGGTCTGAAATGTTCTCAAGCAAGAGAGAAAACATGTAAACTGATTTTTAAATTTATGCATGTAAACATTCGCAAATTCCATTATCCAAAATGAGAAACTCAGCATCAAGCTGTTCTATTATTTCATTTTAGGTGATTCAAAATGATTTTCACAATTCTTTTCTTAGTGAGACAGAGCTCTGCTAGGTCATCATACTCTCCATTACAAAGAGGGACTAACTGGAATGGTACAATCTTATTTTCACTCAGGCAAATTACATTGGCTCACTTACCACCCGTAGGCCATTAGCATTAGTCTCTTCATCAGGAATTACTGCCTTAGCAAAGAAGTCCTAAAGCTACAGGAAAAGTTGAATGCAGTCTCTATGGAGTAGCATCACTTTTTTTTTTTTTTTTTTTTTTTTTAACCACGATCTTTTGTGCTTATCCCTCAAATCAATACTTTTAGGTGTAAAGATCTCTTTTTCTCTGCATTGTGAATTCCATTCTGAAAAATATGCCATACATCTTTCCTTCTGGTAACTTGTCTATTTGTCAAATATGTCTGAAAAATGTAGAGACAAAGAAAGAGTAAAAACATAACAAATCAAAAGAATTAGAGAACTTTAGGGTCTGTTTAAATTTAGGGACAGATATTGGTAGACTACTGCTCAACAGCAACCAAAGTCATGTCTCAAAAACTGAGATTAAGAAATGAACATCTATGATAGCACACTTCTGAGGAAAATGCCATTGATGCTATCATCTGAGAGAAGAGTTCAATAAAATATAATTTTTTTTCTAAACAAGCCTGCAGGTGAAGCAATCTATGCCAGAAGTTATTCCTTTTGTAAAGATTCCTTTTCATGTGTTGATTTAGATTAACACCAAATCTTAGTTATGAGGTTTAAGAGAAATCTACTGATAGTTCAGTGGGCTGAGAAAATTATGCAAATCCTGTAGGTGCGGCAAACAAAGTCATTAGATCTGAAAATGCAACAGATTATAATAAGCATCAATATTTTTTATATTTTTTATTTATTTTTTAAGGTTTTTAAAGGAATATTGTGAGATTTAAAGTTTCCCAAATTATACATACTATATAATTTATTCTATTGCTTCATATTTTAATGCATTTTTGTAGAAGGCATAAGTGGGTTTGCTGCACAAAACCTAAAATTTCTTGTATTATATATAAAATTATAATCTTGGATTAATTTTAAAAATGGCTTCTAAACTCACAATTGCTGTTTACTAAAAATTGTCACATTTATCTGAAAAGATTACTCACCAAATAACAAGTAAGTACATATTTAAAAAGAAAAATGGTGCATTTGAGTGTTTGGAGTCTAGGGGTGTTGGGGGTTGGGTTTGTATCCTTTTTACCTGCGGAATTTTTTCCCATTAAGTTGCCAGGGAACTAATTGCTGGGTGCTTATGGGTGCTTGGACCAAGGCAGGAAAGGACGGGGTGGGGGGTAGTTGTGCTCTCTTGCTCCTGGCATCGGAGAGGGCAGGTCTGGCTGCTGCTGCGGGAGGATTCTCGTTCCCTTCACTGGCTCTGGTGCTGAGAAAGGCTACCATCATCGGCTGCTGAGCTCCAGAACAGCTGAGTCCATCTTCTCCTGCCCTGTTGGGCCGACCCTGTCCTGCCGCCGCCGTTCCCTCGGCGCTGTTTTGCGGCGCTGTGCCTCCTCCCCTGCTGGGACATCCCTGCCACTCCAGCTACCACCGCAGAGCTGCTCCCATCCACCGGCCCGGGATTGTTCCACTGTTCCAGCCTGGTGCTCCCGAGCGAGATCAGACTGCCCCGAGCTTTGTGAGAACAAAACCCCTCGAGGTCTTGCCTGGTTCTGTTTAGTATTATTACTGTAATTGTTGTTTGTTTGCACTGTTATAAATACTAGTAAAGAACTGTTATCCCTATCCCCATAACTCCGCCTGAAAGCCCTATTAATTTTCCTAAATTATAATAATTTGGAGGGAGGGGATTTGAATTCCGTATTTCCTATGGAGGTCCTTACCCTTCCTTAGCAGATACCTGTCTTTCAAACTAAGACAAGGGGAAATAAAAAAAAATTATGGAGCAAAAAACATGACTGCCTTTAAAGAGAAGAGAAAGATGTAAACACACAATCAAAAAAACAACGTGGAACAATGGATGTACAATCTGAGAACAGCCTGTCAAGGCTCAGGTATAGGCTATACAGAGCAGCATACCTCTAGCAACACAGGTTTAGTTTTAAAATTAATCGTTCTACAACTGACCGACTTGTCAAGGAGCCTTTCAGAGATCAAGCTGCTTCACCTCTGATATTATTGGCAACTACTAAAAAAAGGCAGAAGAGGAACTTCCTGCAAACGTTCTGCATAGTATAGCTGACTGCGACAAGTAGATGATAATATTGCAATAATTCACCTTGTAGAAAAGAAACTCAACCAAATATTTTTTGATTAAAAGGTAATGAAAAATAAATTAAGTACAATACTGTCTCTACCTACACACAAAGGCACAGATAAATGTCAACATTTCCTGATGAAATGAATATATTTCTCAATGATATGTATAAATATATATATATTTATATATTGCTATTTTAATATGGTATTTTTAACAGTACATTGATTTTGGTTACACAGAAATGTAAGCAGATGTAAGCAAAAGAAAAAAATTGTATGAGTTAAATAGTGGTAATCTGCAAACCACAGAAAAATTAGTGTCTGTACTGACAAGGTCTAGTCATAAATTCAAGAAGTGATTCATGCCAAATCATTCTGTTTTTTCACTGTCATTTTAAGAGATGTGGACTATTAATTGGATCATATTTACAGTCAGGCATATTGATTGCGTTGAAGTTTTGCATATGGTAAGTCATGTTCACATTGGGAATACAGAAAATTGAGGGTTAACAAAGGAGAAAAAATGTTTGCAAATTTTAAGAAGTCAAACAAAAAAAAAAAAAGAAAAGAAAATATCTAATAACTCTGTTACAGAAACTGAGAAGCTAAAAAACAGAGTGAAATAAACTGATCTAAGCCAACATATGGCAGAAATCAGTGAAACCTCTGCCAGAAAGGAAAACATTTTTAAGCCACAGGTTATCAAATAAACGCGGATACAGCAAAATCAAACACCAGAAGAAAACAAGAGTGTTACCAAGGCAAAGAAAGTTTAGCCTGTATACACAGGAAGATAAAAACTATGAAAGAAACCAAAATGAAATTAAATGATCCTCCTCCCTCTCAGACTTGCATGCTCTGTACTTTGAAGTTATATATCAAAAGCCCATACATTCAAGAACAGAACCACATATATCCACATAGAGTAAATTTTATTTATGTATTTTGATTTCACATATTAAAAAAGGCTAGGGGAAGGAAAAACTAAGGTCCAAGGTTGTAAGTTGCCTCTGGCAATTTTTGAAACAGTGTATCCATTACAATAAAGAAAATTATAGATTTGAAGCAAACATGAAAAAAACTTAGATAAAATATTATGAATAACTATTTTCCCCTCCCTCTTGTTTCAGCCTCACCTCCCCTCCCATCTCTATTCCAAAAAAATTCATGTTATTTTTATAGTAGGAAAAGGATGTTGAGTCTTGTTGATTGAAGAGCAGAAAGTGAGGAAATTTTCTGCAGTCCTTTAAATATGAAATCCTTTTGACTATCTTTGCAGGAAAGGAGAGTGGCAATTCAAATAGTCATATCTCAGGGTATTTAGATTTCCTTTCTTCTGAAAAATATTTTATGTTCCAGCTGGAAGACAAAGAGCAATGAAAATCATAAAGTATTAACATGGTGTACTCCTGGCAGGAAACAGCATTTAGCAAGTTGGCTGTTAATTTTCTTTTAGTCTCAGCTTTCAGATGGGCCTGAGAAAATGTGTTCCATATTCCAGGCACTCCCAGTATTACTCTTCACAGAGACTTGCCTTATGCAGTGAGTAGCCTTCAATTCCTGCACGAAAAAATTTTGTAGAAGAGAACCTTCCTCACATGTCTCCTCCTATTGTGTTTTAACAGACAGAGCAAGTAGAATTCCAAACATCAATATGGAAAGACATAAGTGTATATGATCCACAGTTGTATTCAAAACTCTCCTTGAATGCTCCTAGAAGTGTTATCCACTATAAAAGCTGAGAGTTTTGTTTGTCCAAGATAATAGTTTTCCACATCTCTGTCTCTCGGGCACATTTTTCACACTGCATTCAAACTGAACAAACATAAAAGACCATAAATAGTACAAAAGTTTCTACACATAAAAAGGCATTTATTTTTCATTGTGAAACTCAAGCTATTTCGGTTTTCAAAATGACAAGAAAGAAAGGCAAAGAAATTAATCCTGACAGAAATGGACGTCTCTCAAGAAATGCTAAGCTATACATCTCATTCCCAGATTTCATTGAGCTGCAGTTTTTCTCAGGAATGAGTTGTAAAATGTAGGTTATCCCTACAGCTTTAGGGAAATATTTGATAGATAATCAAACTCTAGCAAACACACACTTTCAGGCTGATGAGTGAAGTAATGTTTGCCCATTGGGGATATTTGATAAAATGTAAATGAATACTGCTGCATTGAGACACCAAGCCTCAAGAGGAAATGGGGTTTAAGCATCAGAGAAATGGAAAAGATATTGAGTGATGGAGAACAGGCTTAGTCCCAAAGGGTGACTTCGATTTTAAAAGTGTGTGATTGTGAAAGCCACTATCACCTTTAATTAGCCAATTAATTAAAAACACAATCAAAAGTTACAAAGTGGTTGATCTTTTTCTATAGAGAGATTACTCAATAGGCAATTTCCCAATGTGTTCACAACCTACATGTGTTCACAACCCATGTATGCTTACTCCCCTCGCAAATACAACCAATCCATTTTGTAATCTATCATTTCCACAATCTATTAGGATTGTTTTAAACAATTTTATGCTGAGGGCCATCTCAGCAAGACCTTCCAGATCCAAATGTATAAATTTTATATTGTTTACTATTGCCATATGTAGAGTTAAATGTCTGAAGGCTACCAATTCATTAACATATACTGGAACTATGTCTAAAATACTTAAAAGAATAGTTGAATGTCAAAAGTTCCATATTTTTCAAGGGATTCACACTACACATGAATCATGCTTCCCTGATAAAAAAGGGAAATAATTAATGTGTTTCAAGCTCAATCTTTGTATTTTGAAGATCAGTTTATGAAAACAAGGTGCTTCAAATTCTGAAATGAAATCACCTGCATCATTAAAATTTATGCTTGTAAGGTGTGAGTATGTTAAACAATTTTAGTGATAATATGCACTTCAATGGTGAAGAATGTGTTGAGACCATTGCAACATTTTGAGTCTAACTACAAAAAACACATTATTTGCCATTAGAATTAACTTCATGGCAATAGAATCTTCAGTTCAAAAAATCAGTATGGAGAAAGTATTCTTGTAGGTGTTTCAGGACAAAATACTATTTTTTGATCAAATTGTATGCTGTTTGTTGTTCAATATAAGACATTAATAAAATGGAAGATGCACTTAATATATCACTCTTTTCCAAGTGGCAGCATTATCATAACTCTTGCATTTTCAGGTAAACAGTGCATATACCATCAGCCAGGATGAGAGTTAGAACAAGACACTTAAGTAAACTGTGGATATCCAAAGCATACTTTAACACCAAATTTTATGACTGAACCTGCATTGTCCTGTTATTGAAATGTTACCTGTGTGTATACACTTTTTCATGAATGACTTATAGTCATAACCTGTGGGTTTTGAGTATTTTCCAAATTATTTTTAACCATTATGAATTAGTTTTCTCCAAAACTATGACTACAACTAGAATATCTCATTACTTCACAANTAAACAGAGTTAATAATCATCTCTTCTCTTTGAACCATAGTTCTTGACTCTCTTTTCAGTTTAAAAAATATGTAAAACACTTGCTTATGCATAGGACCATGGCCCAATAAATACAGTGGAGAGCTGTATCAGTTCATATAGTGAAAAGAAAGGTCAT
>VZUA01054430.1:0-30110 GCA_013401035.1 Horornis vulcanius
GACTTCTTTTGCCCATGAGGAATATGCTTTGTGGCCAGGATTCCAGCTGCAGGTGTCCCTTGCCTGCTGGACTGTATTGGGGTGTGTAAGGAGATGCAGGTTCAAAGAACTGTGTGTGCTCAGCAGCTGTAATAATGTTCAATTGTAGCTGTCTTCCAGTATGTGCAAATTCACTACTGAGCTCCAGCACCCAGCTTTTGGCCTATTTCCAACCCATTCAAAGCAGGAAAGCTGGTAACAACTTCTTTTGCCTTAACTTTTGAAAACAGGGTTTTTTTAACACACTGCTGTGTTGGTGCTGCCTTGGGAGGTGTGAAAATGTAGGGTCAGGCAAAAACTAGCACAGCCACTATAGCCACTTGGACTGCTGTGAAGGTTACTGGTTGGAGGGATTAAAGGTGAACATCAGGTAATAATTGCAGTCACTTAATTTTCACTCCATGATCGTGTGGCTCGACGCAGCATATACTCCTAAAGGGTAAAAACTCTGCCCCAGAAATACTGATTATCTTACTCTCCATGTCTCACTGCTTTATACCACTCTTGGTCTAAACAATAATAAACTTAGGAGAGAAGGAGGGAGGAAGGTGTTTCATTGTTTAAGAAAATAAATCCCTGAGTCAATCAAAATATGCCCTTTCCAGCTGAGGAAATGACAGGGTACTTTCTTTGTTAAATTCTAGTAAGAAATTCACTTTAATGTTTCATTCTCAGACTCTTTTGAATCTGTGGGGTAAATATGTGGCATGGGAAAATCAGATTAATTTGTTCCAATTGCTGCATGTGGCTCAGATTTTACTTGCCCTCTGTGTGAAATTTATATTGCACAATCTCTGTTTGTCATTCAACTTGATTTGTCCATTAAAAGGCATTACCATACTTCCATTTTATTTTAATATTTGCATCTCCCAAGCAATTTTGCCCAGACCATGTTACCCATGGAAAAAAAAAAAATGTATTTCTGCCTCTGAAACAGCTGTTGGAGTGAAGGGATTGTAAATACTGCTTGTGTTGGCTCTTGTCACTGGGAGGTTACACACAATTTCTGGTAGAATCCTGTCAGTATAGTTAGCAAGACTCTAGTCTTACAAACATGCAAAGCTGAAAGATAAGAGTAAATGATGTGTTTAGCATCTTCTGGTGAGTCAGAAGGATAGTTAGAAAACAGGTTTTTAGTTTAAGATTTAAGTCACCTTGGCCCCTTTGGTTATGGGTGTCTCCCTGAAGTGTTTAGTGAAGGAAATAGAGTGTGGCCCACAGGGTCACATTTCTGGGCCAAATGCTGACTAACCTTTTGGCAATTGAGACAGGAAGGCATTTAGCAAGGTGAGATCTGTGAGAGAGCAAAGAGCACATTTTCTGCTTAATTGCAATGATTTTTTACTAAATTTTCTACCACTGCTAAAGGATACATGTGCATGTAGCTTGGCATAGAGCATGCTTACTTGCAACAAGGAAAAGTCCTGGCTTTTGGGAATCCTGTGTCTCCCACTTGTGGTGCCACCAGGCAGAAGTGGACCTGGGTCTTCCTAGAAGAGTCTTGTCAAGAGCTTTCTCAGCTTTATCTTCAAAGTAACATAGACATAGTCTAACCTGTCTTCTCCCAAGCACTTATCTGTGTCCTAGCTCCACCTAATGCCAAAGTGTAATCCCAAACCTGAAGGCAGATTTCCTGCCACGATGGTCCCACCGTGGTGCAGCCTACACAGAGCAGTTGGCAAAGCCAGACTGGTGGGCACATACAAAAGCTCTGTCCTAAGAACTGTCTCTCTAGGCTTCGTTAAGTGCTAGACCTACCCCAAAACCTTCTGGAAAATTCATATGGAAATTTTCTTGGTGTTTTGGTAATGAAATTAGCTGAAAGATAAGAAGAGAGCACATACTGGCATAGAATGTTAAAATGCAAAATATGTAATTATAGACTCACAGTTGTAATGACTCTAATGGATATCAGAGACAAGTATAAAAGGAGAATAAATTATTTCAGGGCACAAAGAATCAGTTATGGGTAATTAAGCTGCAATTATCATTACTGTGCTGCTATGATAGGTTTTTTTAAACTAATTTTTCTAAAATGGAAAAATGCAAGTTAAGCATGAATTCATCTATTATTTGCCATTCAGATAAAAACATTTTTTCTAGTGCTTTCCAAAATGTGCCAGTGGGACAGATCTCAGTTTTACATTAGCAAGAACACCAGGGATCTTTATGAAGTGATTTATTTCACGTCACACAGCTGTTGAGTGGTATCATTTAAACTCATGTTCAGTGAGGTGCATAAACTCGTGCCCACTGCTAGTTGTGGAAGCCAGCAATCAGGTTCCAACAGAGTTCTTGACATGTTTGAGATGAAAAGATTTGGAAAATCCAAAATCCGGGGCTCCAGTTCAGAGCAAGGCCATCACAGCTTAGAGTGGCCAGCATTGTTCTTGGTTCAGTCTGCAGTGCTGAGATGGCTGAACCTGGAAATCAGCTCCTAAAAAGCTGCAGTTTATGAAATTGAGATCAATGCTCATTGGTGTCACCTTGCTTTAAAAGGGCCCTTGTAGAACATGCTGGGTGAGTGTGCGCTCCATGAGCAGGTGTGGTGTGGGAAGGATCAGTAGTTCTGCTCATGAGATCAGAGACCTGAGATGGCAGTGGATTACAATGAGTCAAGAAGGCAGTGGGACACCTTCTCTTCCTCTTCAGACACTGAAGACTTTGCAGGTGGGGAGGAGCTCCTTACTGGTACCAATGTACAAATTCAAGTGTTTGAAGAGACAACCCAAAGTGTGGATAAAGGGCAACTTTGCTGGTATTGCATGGTAGCCTTCACAAAGGAGCAAAGAAACAAGTACCAGGTTTGCTCCTAGCACCGTCTCTCTATGGATGACCCAAGGCAGGAATATTTGCTGAAGAATTAGAGTTCCTAAAGCCTTCATGTCCTTTTGGTATTCTGGTTGGCTTCCAGCTGCTGCAGCAGAAACGTTGGGGTTCCCAGGGAGGTGGGGTTGTCTCAGATACCTTGGACTTCTGGAAGAGAACTAACTGCATGCTTGGGTTTAGGTACCCATATCCCATCAGGGGTTTTTTCATGTGATTGCTGTGACACTAAACTCCATGCAGGGCTTGTGATCTGCTGCATATGTTTTTTAAAAAAAGAATTTTTAACAATTCTGAAAATATTTGGACTATACCAGGGTCTGTTGTTCCTAACTTAATCCAGCATTTGTAGACTAATCTTGAAGAGCCATATTCACTCTACAACAGATGGTCCTCATAAGAGTATTCAAAAACTTCCTTTATCATCATTAATTAGTTTGTAGTCTTTTGTATACCTTGATAGTATCTGAAGTACTTATCTTCACAGAAATTACACCAATTTAGTATGGTTCAAAAATACTAATGAACTGCTCTATACTGCTGTTGAGGTAGACTTAGAAGCATTTTTTAATTATCCTAACTTGAAGAACAAAAGGTTAAATTTATTTTTTGCTTTACAGAAGAGAATTTAAAAAGCATTTTGTTTCAGAAAATTCAAAGGGAAGGCATTGCAGTATTTGGCCAAAAAAAAATTTCTTCATTTCTAATAACTGTAATATTTTTCTTTCTGTAATAACCACTAGAATATCATTATGGTAACTGTAATTTGAATTCTACAGGTATTTTTGTGCTGCTGAATTCATTATTCCTATACAGTACATTTTGAATTGACAACTTCTTTCATAACCCAGCTCACAAAGTTTGTCTCCAAGGGAAATGTGTTGTATCAGGTTACATTTACATTTTTTGAGGGGTTGGGTATATGTATAAAACCCCACATGCTGGATAAAAGTGCTTTTTAAATTTTATGCCATTCAGTAAGTATTGCAGGGTGTATTGAATGAAATACTCTGTCTCAGTCAAGCTGACCTCCCCTTGCCTTCCTTGACCAGAGTATCTATTTCACAAGACTAGCATTATTTTCCCCCATGAGAAGTATCTGTTAAATAGGAAATTAATTTTCTGATTAAAATGGAAAAGACTAGGATGGAAAAGGCATAGCCTGTTGTGATTTTTTATATATGAAGCACTGAGGTGAAGTTCTATCCAACTGGCCAAAGTTTTCACTCCTGAGCTGCCCTGTCTGCCCCAGGGGAGAAGCCCTTCATTTTTGTCAGGCCATGGCACCTACAGATCTCAGCTGCAGACTTGTGGACAAGTTAAGTGCCAGTCACCCATATTTTGGGCAGGTGCCTCCGAGTGTTGGCTTTTGTTACAATACCTGAGACATGGACCAGAAGGGGGAAAGCATCAACAACTCAGAGATTCTGCCAAGCCCTTCCTCAGGTGCTCTAAATACAAGCAGTGAGAAGTCCTTGGGGTTCAGCCATCTGTGTCTCCAGCTCACTGAGGGAGGGACAAGGGAGCTTGTGGCAGATAACTTAGAGAGGAGTTGTAAGCTGGTTGTTTTGTAGGGAAAAACAAGTAGAACAAAAAGAGATTTAGGCTGAAAGTGAGGAAGAAGGGTCACAGTGCTGTGCTGTAAAATCAGTACCTACAATGGGTCCCTAGTCTCTGGTTATCTGTTTTTCATGCTTGTCTTTGGAAGAGGATTTATTCACTGCTTTTAAACATGTGTCTTCTTCCTAAAGGTGTGGGCCTTGATCTTTATTCTCTCAAGGCAGTACAAAAGATTTTCCCACAAATTCCATCTGGGGGCTTTTAAATAGCAGTTAATTGCAAAACTGATGGTGTGGGGGGTGGGCATAACCCTTATGCCACAGCATGTGGTCAAAAGAAGCAGATCCCTTGTGTTCCTGTGGCACATGCACATGTGTCTACAAATCAAACAGGGCTTTATTCAGCTGTCATTGATCACACTGTCACAGAGAATGTCTCACAATTTGGGTTCTTAACTGAAATCAGTCCAATATATTGTTCCCTTGGGATTAGTTTGAGAATTAGAGATTCACTGCAGCAGTGAACAAAATGAAGCTGTTATCCTCTTTTTGCCCCACTTCTGTAAATAGAACCAACCCTTTTAGCTTCAGTTTTGTTTCTAGTCATGAAGACCATGGTGTTCCATTCCTGTAACTGAAATGGCTAAAAGAACTCTTACATCTTCTTCCTATTCCTTTGTGGTAACAGCTCTGGGGGTAAGAAAACATGATTTCCTAGTATCTGCGAGATGCTTGCATGAGGAGGCCAAATAGACAAGAACTCTCTGGACACCCCTGGGAGAAGGATATGCCAGCGACTGCATCCCAGTGGAGCTGGGGTTGGATGCTGCCCAGAGCTGTGCCCCACAGCTGGGAGTCGCAGGTCTGGGTAGGCTGGTGAGGCTCTGCCCCTGGTGCTGCACCTCGGGGCTTGCCAAGCTGGGTGCAAGCCGCTGGGGGAAACTCCCATCAGAAGATCCCGTGGCTGGGGGAGAAGTATTGTTCAGGACCTCTCACACCTGGCTGCATCTGCAGCAAGAGATACAGCTTTCTTCCCTCTGCCAACAATGCCTTGAGGCCCTGCAGGACTCATTAACTTATCAGAAGTTTGAGAAGCTTGTAATTTTGTGGCTGCTGTAAATTCAGTCTTATTTGAAGAAGTGGTAGTATTTCTGTTCTCTTCTGCTTTTATCAGCTTCTTTTTTTTTCCTGTTGTCTGTTCTTCCTTCTTTCCTTCCTTCCTGAATTGGCTATCATACTTCTGTTTCTGCAAAAGAGCGGTGTTTTGCAAAGTAATGGGTTGAAGCAACACACTGGAGATCCTTTTAGTGGATGCAGCTATTGCTACTTCTAGCAAAGATACAACTGTGTGGTACTGGGATTGTATTTCTGCACTGCAGTGTGTAACCATGCACATATCCTGGTGCAAACTGTCCCAAGGTGGGCAGACACTCCAGCTTTCAATCAAACAGCTTCAATCTGCAAGCAAAGGAGTGTTTTCATGATGGGGTGATGCTGCAAAATGTTTCCTCTAGCCTGTGGAAGTTTTGATACTCTGTAGATTTAATAATAGCCTGCAAGATCTGCAGTGAGATTGGAGGGAATCTGCAAGAGACTGGGAACCAAATAACAGAAATACTGTGTTTGATTTTATGCGGATTGCTGAGTTTTACATTGTGGTCATTCTTCCAAATCCAGGTCCAAGACATACCAGCTGGAGGCTGAAGGTTTACATGCAGCATTGTCTTAGCAAGGGCCTTGCAAATTGCAGAAAACGTTAAGTGCTGCAGAAACAAGAGGACCTCTCCTAGCAAACTGCAGCTGGGACATTTGCTCAGCATCAGAAGTATAGATGTGATGATTAGAAACATGGTTTAATGGTGGACTTGGCAGTGTTAGGTTTATTGTAGGATTCAAAGACCTTAAGGGTCTTTGCCTGCCTAAATGATTCTAAAAGGTTTTGAGCAGGCAAAATCTAAATCTTGCTTCTAAATTTGCCAACTGTTTGTAAAACATGTATCAGCAAATGCTTTCACATTCACAATATAACTTGATTTTGGGTTGACTGTGGTAACTCTGAGCCTTGACTAATGAATTTTGTAATAGCCACCTTCACTACTTCAGGAAATGTTGTCTGTGCTGACATTTCTCATACACCAGATGCAGGGGCCTAGAAATTCCTCTTGGATTTGAAATATGGTGCTATTAAGCAAGCATTTTCTGAGTTCTAATCTCACCCTAGGACACATCATTCTTGAGAAGATGTGACCATCAGAAAAATGCATCCAGTTTCTTTCCTGTAAGATCTGGGATGAGTTCATATCTCTTAGTTCTTACTGGCACACAGGATAGTTTCTTGTGGGAGTTTTGTTCGATGGCAGTAGATTGGGAGATACTCAAAAATCTGAAGCTTGCAGAGGTAGTGGCAGTAAATATTTTTTGGAAGCTGTCATGGTCAGAGATAGAAAAACTAAAGTGTGTCCTTTTTGGGTGAGTAACATTGATGCTATGCATGTAAATACTTCTAATTGTGATGCTCCAATTCTGCTTCTTGCAATATCTTGACAACTTTGTATGGGACAAACATTTCATCTATTTTTTTCCACTTGTTTGGATGAGCATGTGAAGACAACCTGCTTCAATCCATAATCTAGAGAGGTTCAGAGCTCAGGTGAAGAAGGCTTCATTGCTATTTTACAATAAGAGGCTGTGAATCTCACCTTGGAAATTTTTACAATGACTACATGCATTCTCATATTCATTAGATTTTAACGTAGAAGCCTACTATAAAATGGCCTCCAGAAAACCCAAAATTTCATCCATCCACAGTTAAATGGTAACTAGATTAATTCTACCCCTTGGTACTTCTGCTGTGGTTTTCCCAAATTAGGGAGACTTTTCTTGGAAGGACCTTCTGTGTCTGTGTCCTGTGACTGCTATACTGCTGCTGGATAAAAACTTTCAGGCAAACTCCTAGTAATGGATAGAAGGTAACAATCTTTTTATAGTAGAAATATGGCACATTCTTCATGTACATTCTTAGTTGATTGGTGGAATCATCTCCTTAGAATATGTTTTTAAGATGTGTTGTAGCAAGAAGTTTCAAGAGAGGAAGCTAGTAACCATAAAAATTAATTTGTGGCACCTTGATATTTTCCCTTCATGCTTGTCTGAGACTGGTTGAACAACACTGCCTGCAGAAGTTGGTAGGGAACAGCCTCCAAAAGAGACATTGGGTAAGACTGGAGACATCCTCTTAACTTCTCCTTTAGATTCTTCTTTCTGTCCCTTCAAAAAAAACCCAAAACCCAAACACCAAAACCACCTGAAGTTTTGTCTTAGTGCTATCATTTAGATGCATTAGGAACACATGTCATCTCTGTTAAGAGATTAAAATTCTCACTTCACTACACTTAAAAATTTCAGCCTACTTCATCTGAGTATGATTTGAGTGGCATCTCCATCCATCTTGGAAAGGCATTGTGTCTAATTTTGCTCAGGAGAGCAGGCAATCTCATAATGTTTTGACTTAATGTCTTGCTCACAGCCTATCCAAACACCAAGCAAGCCCTTTGTGCATTCAGCAGAATGCATCAGTAGTTGAATTTCTTCAAGGTTTGAAACGGTTTGTAGTCTGTTTTGCTGTCATTTACCAAAGGGTCCCTTTGAGGTCCAACAGTCTTATGTTTTGTTCTCTGCTAAGTCTCTGATCTCCAGATCTTGGAACTGGCAGGTCTGCTATTTCTTGAGTACTGTAGAACTGCGAGTGTATAATTTCACAAGTTAATCTTGAAATAGTGCAAGTGTAAATGTCAGTAGCTTTTCACATAGATACATTGCACTTTTTATATTGCTTTACTTATTAGAGTTTTATATTGCATTTTTATTGCAAGAGAAATTATATTAAGTTTACTTATGATCTTTAAAAGGTACTGCAGAGAAATCAAAATGCTGTGTAAATATACCCTGCTTAGAGACCTGGAGTCTTGCTCAGAGAATATGTCTGAATTCTTCAAGAACTGGACTTGAGCAAGCAAGTCTGGCTGTATTCTTGACTGAGTTACCCCCACTGTCACCTTTGGCTTGTGCAGTGCTGGAATGTGTAGTACTGGGACAGGGGCAGATTTTTTCAGTGCCCAGATCTGAGGCTGTTTAGACCAAATGTCTCCATTTGGATCATCTCAAGTTAGCCTTCTTGCATAATGTTGTGTGAGTAAATAGAGACATGAATGGACTTGTTTTCCCCCTCAAGTCTGTGATGGTGTGTTGGGACTTAAACTGAAAGGCTGAAACTTACTTATTTTACCACTGTTGGAAACTAATTTTAAGAACTGATGCATTTGAGGCATATATAAAGAAACTATGCATCCTTGAAGTGAACAGCATGTGATATGTGAAAGAAGAGGAGGGAACAAGCAGCTAAAAAAGGTAAAGTTAGCAGTGTAAGTGTCATTGGGCACAGACAGATGGATACCAGCTGTCTTTTTGGTAGATACTAAGATATGCTGTATGAACTGAGAATGAAGAATGTACTTTAACTGAACACCCTAGAATAATAAGGATAAAAACTAGATATTATTTTTTTCTAATAAACAGGGCCATATTCTCTGTAAAGTATGTTTTTCTTTAATATTCAAATGGGAAGATATTTCAACCTGTTTCAGTCTCTAGTGCTGCTGAAAAACCTCTGGATTCATGATAAAATGAATATTTATTATGTATCACAGATGGAGAAGAGAGCTGTTATTTTTGGAACCAGGAAAAAACAATTACTTTGGAAGCATGCCACAATGTGGAGCAAATTCCTTGTCATATTTGTTAGGAGAAAATTATGCAGGTAATGTTAGTTGCAATAGATGTCCTGCAAATGTCATAATTAGTAATTTGAGCTAGGATTCCCAAGCTCCTATATCCTAGGCACTGCAGAAAAAAAATTGAAAATATACATCAGCAAGCCACATTAAACTTTAAGATATGAGTGATTATAGTGGCCATTTGGCTTGGTTGCTTCCAAGGAGGATTTCCAGGAGTGAATTCTAAATGTTCTTGGGTACTCTCCTCTTATCTCATTCCACAGCATTTGCCGACTTGCTCTAATTGAAAACTGGATCATTTCAGCCAGGGTGAGTTTTAGATGTCAAACAATCAGCAACCATATCAAAATCAAATTGGTAAAGAGGAAGCAAGCTGAAGCTTCTAGATGTGTGGCAATTCTTCCGGAACAGGGCAGGTGACGCACAATCTTGGACAGCCCCCAGGGACAGCAGATCAATGAATACTTGCGAGGAGATGTTGCCCAAGTAACCACAGTCACGAGATTGTATTTCACAAGCATGTTTTCCTATTGCTTGAGTAGTAATGGGATGCTCTTGGTACAGTGAACTCTGGGTACCTCATGGCCACCTCTCTCACCTAGAAAACCTGAGGCCTACGACTTCATAAGCCAGAGTGCAAAGCGTGAGGTTTGGCACGGGCTGAATTGGGGGTGCAAGGGCCGAACTGTTCTCAAACATGGTGTTGCCATCTATGCTTTCAGCTCCACACTTGTGCTGAGCAGCATAAGTTTGTGTGAGTAGAGCATGTACAGTACGTTTTGTTCTGCAATCGGTGTCCATAGATTCCGTTTCACTATCTCCCACATGAGCACAGATTGCTGGTAAGTGCTGTGTGTTCTCGTCAGCTGTCAAGCATTGCTTCCACCAGTTTTCAGGAAACTCTTGCATGTTTCACACAATGCCCTACAAAGCACAGGACGTCCTGGGCCCACTGGTATTATTCCTGCTATTCTAGTGTTCCTGCAAACAGGCCCTGCAAGTCCTGGCTGTTGGATACCCTATGACAGATTATAGGGTCTTAAGACCTGGAAGAGCTTTCCACTACTTTGTTTATTAGGGAGCTTTTCCCCATGCATATATGTGCTGCTTTCTCCTGATGTCCAAAAGGTTTTGTTATCTTACAAAGCCTCTTGCTAGCAAAAGAGCTAGCTATTTCCTGGGTTAGCTGCAGCATGTATGTAGGTGTATCTATGCATGCATTTTCAGGGCAGAAAAGTAGAGATCCTTGTGATCCTTGCTGAACACTGCTGAGAAACATCTTCATATCACAGGAGCTGCTGGCTGCAACGTGGGTGGCCTTCATGGATGAACCAGGTTCATGGCTGAGAGGCTTCTCTACAGTGGTGCAAAGGTGGAGAGAGAATGATGCAGTAAAACTCTTCATGGGAACAACAGCTCCTCCTGCATTTGTACCACTCTGTGCCTTGTCTGTCTCCTGCATCCTGGCCTATTTCCTCATGGCCTGCCTTTTATTGTGGCTGTATCAGTAGGTAATTTGCCTCTGTACAAAATCTCCCACTGAAATATGTGATCTGGTTATAGCAGTCTGGGTATGACTGATAAGGGCATGGGGAGGACACAGGTCTGCAGAGAGGTGAAGGTTGTGGATTGAGTTCATGAGCATGAGCAGTTTGAGAGATGGACAAGAACATATATCAGAAGCACATCAGAAGTTGGCTCAGGGTGTAGATGAATTTGCATCCACTTGCTGCAGATGAACTTGTTCATATCTACAAAGCTTTGTTTATGAAAGGGGCTTGATAACTAGCGCAAATAATACAGGGTTTGCAAACTCTGCATTTTGTTTATTGAACATGGAACAGCTGAACCCAAAGCCACATGACCTTGGCAGATCCTAAATGAGGCATGAGGTGTGTTGAAAGCCTCTTCAGTTCATTATTCCTCCTATGCACCAGCTTCTGATGAAAAGCCCTCTTACATAAACATCAAATTTGGCACATTAACAGAATCCTTTCCTCAAGGTGGTATTTCTTCATCTTCTCAGAAAGTACAGCCTTAAGGCAGAGCTCTGCCAGGCACTTTTCTTCATTACAACATTACAAGGTTTTGAAAGGGTCAATTAAGTAGAGTGTTAATATGCTGGCTGCATACACTGTTCAGAAAACACTGAGAATCTCCCTTTGGCAGATTGCAGTGCCAGAAAGTTGCAGACCTTTCCTCTGTTACACAAAGCCTTCAGAAATAAGAGTGATTTCATGAGGATAAACTAGAAAAATCATACTTTTCTTTTACAGTAGTTATTTGGAAAAATGAAGAAGTAAATTTATCCTTAGCCAAAGAGACAAGTGGTCTGAGCAAGGTCTGGAGGGTGCCATCCTAGTTCTGGTTGTTCTGTGAATGCTGAGCTACAGGGGCCCTGCTAGATTTTGTCAGCCCCTAACAGACACGGTATCATCAGCAAACTCATTAATGGATTTTGATCTAAAATGACTCAGCACTGCTGCTACTGAAATTTTTAATGATGCCCTATTATATAAAGTAAATACTTCTTAGTATAGCCCTTGGGTTCTCCCTACACATGTAAACATCACTAAAATGCTATTAGCAGTGTTAACAATAAGTAAACTTATTCTGGCTGGAGTTTTGTTGTAATAGCTTTGAGTTATCAAAACATTTATCAGTTTGGAGGAGTTTTGGCCAGATTACTTTGGTGTCCCTACAGAGCACAGCCAGCACCCTGTAGCTGTCTTTGCATGGGGCGATGGAAAAACAGATTGCAGAGCAGGAACAGAGATCCTGCAGGGCTTTCTTGTCTACCCTTTCTTTGGGGACTTTTGCAATTTGAATTTCAGCATGTGGCAATCTCTAAATTTCTCTAAGTATGGATACATATATGTATCTAAAATATTTTTTCTTTCTCTTTTTCTCAATCTATGTATGGAGACAGTTGCCAAGAAGTATATGCATTCTTACTGATTTGTTATCTCCAGTATTCCACTTGGATATTTAGAAGTCCAGCAAAAGGTCCCATGGCTTCTGCATGAGACATGTAATTTCAAGCCTCTCATCTCAGGCCAGTATCATAAACACACCATGAAACAGGCAGCAGCTCTGAACTGCTGGGTGCCATGTCCTTGCTGTGCAGAGCTGCCATTAGCAACTTCAAGGGAGCCAGCAATGGTTAAGGTTCCAAACACTCCTGCCATATCATAGTGATATGAAATGGTTAAATTTAGTTCTCCTTTCTTTTTGCCTTTTGTTCCCATAACTATGGTATCAAGCCAAGAGCTATATCCATTATTCATATACCCTGCTGAAACCCTTCTCCTTGGGAAGTCTATTCACAAAACTTGTGCATTAATCAAAGTAGTAACTTGTAAAGGTCCTGGGATCTTTCAGCTTTCTGTGGAGACAAGGGGAATGGCTCAGCACTTATGAACTGGCCTTAAAGTAAGTGCAGGGCTCTGCCGGTCCCCAGTGAAATAAATGCTTCTGAGATAACAGGTCTAAGCTACAGCCAGAAGGATCAGCAGGGATCTGAGTTTTATTTAGAAGGAAGGCTTCCATCCAGGAATATTTTAAAGGAAGGCCCACCCACCAGTTTCTTGCAAACCTTAATGAAAGTTGCCCAAATTTTTCTGCAAATGGTAAAACCTCCTGATCAACTAAGTCTGAATGAAAACTCTTCCAGCTTGTAGTTAAGGAAAGCAATACTATTGTTAAAATCTCTTCTTTTTATTTTCAAAATATGATTGATAGCAATGATTTAAACAAATAACATTCAATATTGTTTTGTGTAAAATTCTCCCAAAGTCTTTTAAAACAGTTGTTGCAATGATAAAGTTCCCTTTCAACCTGGTACAGAACATTATGTGCTGGAGAAGGGCGTAAGTAAGGGCGTTTGAGGGCTGAAATCCTCCAAGATCAGTTTTGCTACCCCATGTGTATTTGTACTCTTGTTATGTGGTCAGCTGTTATAACAGAACACTACAAGCTTGGCTGATGGTCATTGTTTTTATTAAAACAAATGTGTTCATGAACTTGATAATGATATAATACCTGGAGTTCTTTGGTGCTTCATGGTGTGTGTCCACCAATTGAACAGATAAAAGATAAAAAGATAAATTGGGCCTACCTGCTTTTTAGTGCAAGCAAGTATGGTCTTGCAGCATCACTTGTTTGCTTTTGTATTTCTTTCTTAGAACAATGGTGTTGTTGGGTTTGGTTCTATTTCTTCTGAACTGATCTGATTTCTCCTAATTCCTGCTGTCGAACACACTGGTTCTTCCCCTACCTCTTCATTTAGAAGCAGTATATGTTGCATCTTCATTTATTTGTAATCCCCTCTTCCATTATATCACAGATCCAGAGAAAGTCTTGCTCAATTTTTCTTAAGCAACCCTTGATGCCAGTCAGAATTGCTGGTCATTGTGACACCACACACAGGACAAGCACAAAGAGAGAATGCCAAGTATGACTGCAACTTTGTAATCTCTATTTCTATACCATATGCACTTTCATGTTGTCTCCCACACCAGGCTCCTCAAAATCCTGTGATAATGAATTACACATTAATGTAATGGAGTAGAGAACAAATACCTTGGGTAATTGTATCTGCTATGTGTATTTCATATGACTGCTTCTTAAAACAAGTGTGTGAAATATACTTGCATGTCAGAAGGACAGTAAATCTGATACAAATGGAAGATTTACTGCCTGCATTACATAAATGACTTCATCTTCTTGGTGAAACAAATACTTGATTCAGGAACATGTAACAAAAAAGTAACGTTTAATATTACCCTCCCCATACACCTACAATAATGTATGACCTGTACCAGCTCAATTTTTCCTTTATCACAGACCATATTTTTGTCACTGTTTTTCATAACTATGAAGTTACTTTTTACCTACTAAATTTAAGTTCAGCCAACAAAAAGGAAATGATGAACAAAAATCCTTGTCATCCGTTTTTCTCTTTCCCTCTGAAATCCTTATTTGCTGGGTTAGCTCCTTAAGCCAAGCACCATAACTGGTTTAGAAATTTTCTTTTGTCCCTGTTGCTCTGGCTCATGTAAATCTATATGATTTCATGGTCCTCAGCTGGACACAGTTCCTCCTCTGTCTGCTGTTACTGTGGGCTTTTTTTAATGACTGCTGTGCTTTTAAATCCCTCAACTCTTCTCACATGAAAGATCACAGAGCGCATAATGTTTTTTCATATATAAAAAAGACTGATCATGATTGCAAGCAAACACTATGATTTTGTAACTGGTGGAAAAGAAAAAGCTAGTCAGCAGTCTCAGGTTTGCTTTTTTCCTAGTATGTCCCTAGTGCCCCTACTGACTCACTGCCTATGGTCTGAGAAGATGCCAAAGCTGTGGGAAATGTCTGCTTGCTGTTCTCCTGGGCATTGCTGGCTCCCAGCTAGCCCTGCCTCCCAGCCCTCAAGGGCCAGCATGAGGTGTGGGTGCTGCAGCCCTGCCTGGAGCCCTGCACTAAGGCATGGTAGGTGCTGTGTGCTCTAGGCTTGCTCCATCCAAGTACAGGGGATGGCTGGTAGCTTGGAAAAGTAGCAGGAACCTCAATGTGGTTGTAGCAAGCTGTGGGTTGGTCTCTTCTCCCAGGTAACAAGGGCCAGCATGAGAGGAAATTACCTCAAGTTGTAGCGGAGAAGGTTTAGATTAGATATTGGGAAAAAATTCTTCACTGAAAGGATTATCAGGCTTTGGAATATGCTGCCCAGGGAAGTGAGGAAATCACCATCCCTGGAAATTTGTAAGAGGCAGGTAGATATGGTACTTGGAGTCGTGGTTTAGTGATGAACATGGTGGCGCCGTGTTAATGGTTGGTCTTGATAACCTTAGAGGTTTTTTCCAAAGTCAGTGGTTCTGTGGATGGCCCAGATTAGAAAGATAGAGGGGCAGCAATGTTGGGGCCCTGCTATGGTCCTCTTGGCATGCCTCTTCCATCCCCAGTGTTGTTGGAGCCCCAGGCTCTTTTACTCTCTGATCCCTAATCCTAACCCTGATCAAAATCCAGCATTTCTATGCACCATTTTATCCATAACAGAAGGAGATATATTTTTACTTTTATTATCATTTGAGAGATGCACTAGGATGCATTGATGTTTAGACTGTCACTATTTAGTAGTTTAGATTATCGTCTTAGTTCAGCTTCTAGGGAGAGCAATACCACTTCACTGCTTTCAACAAACTCAGCTTTGCAACAGTACTCCATCACTGCTTCTCCCCACAGCATCATATATCAAGTAGCCTGTGCCCAGGGATTGTTTTCTACTTTTAATAAAATCCACCAAACCTCATTTTTTCAGAAATAATTTCTTTATTTCACCAGTCTATGGGTGTGCACAGACACTCTGGGCCTCTCTAGATGTTACTTTGTCTCTTGTTCTCTGTTGATTTCTACACTGAAGGTCTCCTCCTCCCTGACCTTTCCAGCTCTTGAGAGTATAATTATTTTTCAAGTCTGCCTGATTTCTATCGCAGTGAAAAGGGTCTTTGGAAATCCCAGGAACCTGCAGTGGTGAGACAATATGTAACCCAGCCATGCCTGCTCAGGCCAAACTCCCTCATGACAAAGTGGATCCCTTGGCGCATTGCCTTCTGTTTCTCCCACTTAGTCATATACAACTGGTGTATGTCAGCACTTACTCTTCTGGCTAAGCATGCAAATTCCTGTATTCTTGGAGTCTGTTGTGCATTGTGCTAATCCCTCTGTTTAGTCTTTCTCTTTCTGTCCCAGTTATTTGGTGATTCTCAGAGTTGGAGAGTTCCTTTTCTTTCCTTTTCTGTGCTCCTCAAGACCCCATCTTGGAACAGTGCACAAGGGTATTATAAATTATTAAAACCAGGTTTGCTCATATCAATAAGTCCAAGAACACATGTTGGTGCAATAGTTGTGGTGTACTTTGCATCTGCTTGCCAGTCAGCTTTCAACATTCAATATTTCTTAATGCCTTGTCACCTTATTCTTATGTGAACCAGAGAAATTTTCTTCAGTTTTTAATTGCATGAAGTTCACTTAGCCAAACTGGATAACAGAATAAATAAAAGAGTCCAAGGGACTGCAGTTCTTGGATGCCAAACATTATCAGCCACAGAGCCTCTATAACAGGGTAAGTTTGTCCAGGAGAGACAGCTAAATCTGGGAGCTGCTATAAGAAGCTGGCACATTAACTGTCCCTTGTAGAAATGGTATAACCCCCATTCCATGATGCCTGAATTTCCATTTCTCCTTCCATTGGCTAGGGATAATGAATAGACACACCTTGGAGGCTTGTGGCTTGTGGAGGCCTTTTGAAAGTGTCTGTTGCAAGGAACTTCTAGAATAGTAGATTTTTCTTGATATTTTGATTATTTTATTGGCATATCCAAGGACAGCAAAATCTGCCTAGCTGTGGCAAGGCACTGCACGTAGCCTTGGTGTGGGAAAATCTATCTAGTGAGATGAGCAACGAGTGAGACATATGGGGAATAGTCTGGTCTTCAAGTTAGGAATTTCACAGCTATGCTCCAGCATCTCGAGCTGTATAAATGAATCATCAGCAGAGCAAAACCACAGAATGACACCAGCTTCCCTAAGAGAGTATCTCTATATATATAGCTGCTAGACTTGCACATTTCTGTTTATAAATACTCAGTGATAGCTAACCGCAAAACAATGTGGCCTTCTCAGCAGACATCTACTAAAAAAAAAAATAAAATTCTTGTTCTATTTTTCATTTTTCCTGAGTTATTCTAAACCAGACTTTTGCACCTCCAGAGGAGCAACTGAAACTTGAGGTTCTCATACTGCTGCATGTGATCAAGATATTTTCTGGATAAAAAGACAGCCAGGGCAGAACTCTTCTGAAGAAAGCTGTTGAAAAGTGTTGATCCTTGTTAGGTGTATCTGAGGATATTGGTTTATCTGGGAACTGCAGTCCTTCGCTTGATTGCCCTCTTCTAAAAGGCCAAAATTTCCACAATTCATAATCCTTTTCTTATTCCCCCTCATGAGCCTGGAAGCCATAATTTACCTCTAGCTGTTACTTCTTTATACCCTATTGCAAGAGAGCCTTAATGCAGGCTGTCACACTAAAATGGATGTTGTGAGAGGAAAGGGGAATCAGCACATTTGTGATTCACCAGCAATCTGGGAAATCACAGAAGATTTATGCTGGCCATGAAGAGCTTGCTAAACCACAAAATGTGAAGTTTGCAATTATTTAGCTGCTGTGCTATTATTTAGCTGCTGGTATGCTGCAGTACATCTTTTGTTACCCATGAAAATTTTTTACTTGAGGTAGTGTGTGAAATAGTCATGTGAAGACATGAGTGTATGCACGCTACCATTCATCAGAAAAGGGGAAATTAGTCATATATTTAGCTGTCATTTCCCCTTTTTTTGGGAAATCCAAACACATATTTTCTCTTTGTCCATGCCCCTGTTTCTCTTATCCTCACTCTACGGAAGGAAAGAAAGTTGGGTCTAAAACGTTATTTGGTTTTGACACAAATCTGATTGGGCAATGAGAGAAAAATTTCCGCTGTGTGTTGAGCTCAACCCTATATAAGGTCCTCACTAGGATTTTTCAGTCAAATAGCTTCTTTTTGTGAGACTCTTATGGCTGAAAGACTACAGAAACGTAGGTAAGTGAATCTGATTGAAATTTGGGAATGAAAACCTTCCCTAAACCCTCAAATGGCGTAGGGCTTATGGAGATTGTTAGTTGCTAAACCAAAGGGACCAGAAAGCTGTGAACAGAATAACCAAATATTTTTGTCAGGCAAAGGATCTGAAGAGAGAGAAACTCACCAGTTACAGGGTATTGATGTGAACCATGGGGCTTGTTAATGCCTCTAGCACTTGGTTCAGGTGTGGCTGAGAGAAGCTAGAGCTCCATACCAATTCCCTGGAAACCCACGCAGATCTAAGAGTAGGGGAGATGACCCATGGTTATGAAACAGTATTATTGAGCAAGAGGTTGGTTTTGTGGTGTTGTAGAGATGACAATTAGCTAGAAATAGTTTATTGTAGTCAAACTATCAGATGTCAGTTACCTATACCTACTAGAACAGGAAGAAATTTGGATTAAAGCCACGATGGAAGTATGAGCATGACAGGATACAAAAAGATGCCCAAAGGTGTGTACTTATGAATATGGCTTCATTATATTGGTAGAAATATTTATTTTTGCTTTTGGTTTTGATTTGAAATAGTTGTCATTTAATATTCATCGTAGTTTTAAGGTAATGTTAAATTAACTTAATGCAATTTCCATTTCTGCATATAAAATGGAAATAGTGTAATGTATCGTGGATATGTGTACTGTATTTCGCATAAATTCCTTTCATTGAGCACAAACTAGTGCCTCTATCCAGCATGTTTTTTATATTTTTGCCAATGGCACACCGGGGTAGAGCATAATCAATCAACTGAGTAGCAGGAGCCTCATGGTAGAGCAGAAGCATTCAGTGATGTACACAGACACTGCCATGCCCATGCCAGACCCATACAGATGACACTTGATGAGTGTCTGGCAGAGGAGAATTTTGTTTTCCTTTAGGAGCGACCCTATCTGATTTTCAGGACAGGTTGTTCAGGGTTTTCCTTGTCTTTTTCTTTAGACCAGGTGGTAATAGTGTCCATGCTGAAAACTTGTGCACCAGCAGCAAGATGGGTATACATGCCATGGTAGTCAATGTTTTTTGTCCCACCAGAAACATTTGTTGGAGACAAGAAAGCTTGGCTCTGCTTCCAGCAGGAAGTTTTCCTGCAGCCTGATTCACACTAGCTGGCCTACTTGCTCCTGTGCTCACCCAAGCTACTACATAGAGCTCACTCAAAGCAGCTGACCCGTGCCTCAGTCACATCTTATTGCAAAATAAGCAGAGCTAACTTTTTCCACCTGTAGCTGTTGTTCTGAAAAGCTGTGGGGCAGCAGCATCTTGTGGTGTGCTGTTTTCATCTTCTGGAGTGAATGGGAAGTGCCAGAAGTGGTATGTGTGTGCCAAACCAGGTGTTCTGGTTCCACAGTTCAGGCCCCATAAACTCAGGATGGAGACACCTTCCTGCTCACTGAGGATGGATCAAAGCTCTTCAGGTCTGAAGTGAGAAAAATAGCAGTTAATTCTTTAGATAATGTTGAGTATTTTGATTACACGATATGTCTTCTAATAAACTTCCTTGTAGATTTCAAAACACTTTCCTTCGACCCTCTCCTGATTTCCTGTGGAAAAAAATGCATGGGCTCTTTGTCCTGGTAGTGTGCACAATAGGTGCCTCTTCTTTCAGACTCCAGCCAGTCAAAAACACAGGTAAGTGTATGTTTGTCTTTTTTCCTTCTGTTTCCCTCACCATTCTTTTTAATGTTCCTGTCTGACAGTAATGTAAGAATATCTCTGATTTATATAGAAAACTGCCCAGATCACACTGTGTTTTTCAAACACTACTATGAACTGCATGGAGAACCTGTGGTTCTGAAATGCCCTTCCCCCAGATACAAACATTTGGATTTCTCTGCCTTGACCCCTAATATCACATGGCATAAAAATGGTTCAAACACCATGATATCAGGAAGAGATGAAGATTCAAGAATCTGGGCGAAAGGAAACGCACTCTGGTTTTTACCAGTGATGCTAGAAGACTCGGGAGTATATATCTGCACAAAAAGGTAGGTATTTAAAAGATAACCTAGTTCACTAACAAAATGGCTATGTCTAAATGCATTACCTTAATTTTAAACTCCAGTTATATTCAGAGCACTTCTGGATTAGATAATTTTCTTGCTGACCTTATTAGAGAGAGCAAACGTGGGAAGCCAGGACCCTTAGAGTGTGTTGTGCCTCTGCCATAGTTACCAGTACTCTAATCTGGATAAATTGTGACATAGGGTTGCCACTTTGGCCACAATCTCATAGGAGAATAGTGTATAGAGAGTTTTGTTTTTTTTTTTTTGTTACCTCTGAGCCAATCAGTGCTATGGCAAGTGGGACATGCTGCAGGCAGTGGTTTTGCTGAGCACAAATAAGCTTGTTGCACCTCAGATTGCGTTATGAAGCATATCTAAGGCATTGTGGCTCTGCAGTAGCTTTCTTCTTCCCTCTTCCATATCCCTGGTCTTCACTTTTCTTCTGAGTCACATTTTAAACCAGAATTTGACTGACTTGGTATTGCTGGAAGACTTTTCATGAGATGCAGTGTGTATTTACTAGACTGGTACCAGACTTGTGGTGTTGCAGTGAGTTGAGACTTTAGCCTCGGCTCTTTTCAGCTGTATTGGTCATTTTTTTTTCTGAGTGTTTTCATCCTGATAGTGCACTGTACCATGTCAAAAAAGGTGCCGGGGTCTGGATTTGTTGAGAACCGAGGGAGGCAGAAAGTCCCATCATCCTTAGAGCCTGAACTTCTGAAAGTGTTCCAGGTCTCTGTCCCCTGCCATCTCCTGCAGCCAGCCAGCCTCTCAGTATACCTCTGGCACTTGGCTCTGGGGTTTTTACTGGAGAACATATCTCTACATCTGTGGAGCTACTTGCAAGGCACACCTTGTGAGGGATGTGTGTCAGCAGTGAAAGAGATGGACAAGTTGAGAAATCCTGCTCAGCGTGCTGAGTTGGCCTTTCCCCACATCTAAGCAGCAATTTCAGTTGTGGAGCAGAAGAGAAGACACTGACAGCAAAAGGTTGCAAATACTATTCTAGAGCAGAATAGTTGCCTGAGATGTTCAAGACTGCTGTTTAATCCCTTTTTTGGACTGTTCTGCCTCACTTTGTCAATAGGTAACACTACGGCAGTGTTACTGAGAGATCTAGTAAAATGCTCTGAAATTTGTTTTAAAAGACATGCAAGAGCCAAGTAGGTAACTTCATTGCTAACATTATTACAGGATTAATAAAGTGCAAGCAAATTACATTTCCTTTGCAAATTATCCCACAAGGAAGCCAGCAGATCTTTTTATCCACTCTGTAAAATGAAGGTAGCAGAAAACTATCAGAGATCTCTGCTTCTGTGTTCTGTGGAGCAAATATTTTAGATTTGGGCATCTGGCCTGTACGTGACAGATGGCCACAGTGCCCTGGCAATAGTGTCAGTCTGTCTACTTGCAGCCCACAGCTGCTCTCCTGGAGGTGGCAGCTTGGCCCCCCTGCCTTTGATGGCCTTTTCAAGGATCATGCACTGCCCTGAGTAGAGGCATCTCTGAAGCAGGCTTCCAGAGGCTGTAAAGGATGGAATTTAAAGCATCTATGTCTCCCAGTGCAGTTTGCCTTGGGACTGAGAGTGATTTTCACTTGGGGCCAGAAAGAAAAGTTGAATATTGCAAACCTTTCAAAGACAGAATACCTTCTTTGCTACACAAAATTATAAGTACTTGCAGAAATGTCTGTGATTCTGCAATAGTAATTGCAGATGTATTGAAATACANTGCACAGGAAACCTGTGGTACTAAGAAGAAAAGACTGAAGGTCTGAGGCAGACATGTGTCAGCAACATGTTTAGTTTGTGCCAAAAGAACAGTACCAGTGATTTTCCAGCATCTCTCCTGCTATGATCTCAGTCTTGGCCTCTGTCAGGGAGAGAAATGGAGCCAGGAGGAAACCAAGGGTGTAATTTGAGTTCCCCTCATCACTCTTGAGGGCTCACCTCTCCCTGCTGTGTCAGCAGGAACTCCTCCTACTGCGCCGAGGTCTCCATCCACCTCACAGTTGTGGAGAAAACAGCTGCTCGGGAGGTTGCCTATCCCCAGGTTCTCTTCACTTTCACCTCTGGAAAGATTGTGTGTCCTGACCTGTGGGATTTTACACCAAACAGGACAAGCCTGGAGCTCAAGTGGTACAAGGTAGAACGTTTACTTCCTCTTTGTGCATAGAAAACTTGAAATATAAATCTCCACTTAATGTTTCTCCTGAACATCACTTTGTTTAAGTCACCAGCATAGTGTAATAGACTGGGAATTTTGAGGCAGATGTATGCATTTTTAAGAAAAGTTCTCTGGGGCACACTCAGCACAGGGTGAAGTGTTCCACATGTTTTCTGCTCTCACAGGAAGTGCAACTGTTTATAAGCCTAAATTACTTATCCACCTCCAGGATTTGCCGTCTGATATCAAGCCCTTCTCTTTGGCACTGTGCTTCTTTTTATGTCCCCTCTAAGTGAACTCCGTAAAATAGGACCTCCCAGGGATACTGGCTCCATGTTCAGGTGGGGCAGCTTTCATTTATCAACTGGAATGCAGCATTTGGAAATACTGGATTAATTACATAGTGCTTGGAGTGTCCTCTTGCCTAGCTGGCCAGTTTGCTGCTTTTCCAGTAGGCAAGCTTGGTTTTGCCTCCAAGATGAAATGCAACATCCTCAGTTGTTCAATTTCACACTGGAGAGCAGGGGATTCTTGTTCCATTTCCATTACACTTCGGTTTAGCTTTTATTTACACTCCCATTATGATCACAGGTTCTGCCTTGTGCAGCTGTAGCCTTACCATGGGGTACAATACTCAGGCTGGCTTGCAGTGCCTAAGTTATGATCTGCACCATACCGGCAAAATGTTGCTGCTCAGGACTCGTTTCTGAAGCAGGAACATAACCCATTTTATCTAAGCAAAAGGCTGCCCCCCCTCAATACAGTTCTTGTTACAAATGTAAGAAAGAGCTACCCTGTCTACATGAGGAAGGAGCATAATTTCTCCTAGCAGGTCTCCAGACTGTGCATGAACAGAGCCTTAGGGATACAGAGCAGGAATTTCTAATAGTTTATGGGGTAAGTAACAGTTATGTGAAACTGGGCATGATTACAAGTGTTTGTTTTCAAAGAATGTCTTACAACGCTATTACACTTTAGAGGTCATGTATAGAAAGTGATAACATTGTGAAAACCTCCATGGGTACCAAAATCTTGTGTGACTGCTCTTAAGAGGACTCAAGGAAGAACCTATTATATGTCTTCTGTCTTAAAATGTGCACTTTATGGAAGAGCTATGCAAACACATTGTAGATCGATTAAAATAGCAATTCTTCACACTTCATATAGTGCCACAAGGCATTTTAGAGATGGATACACATTAAAAGAACTTGTGGTTTGGTGGGAAAGCAGAACTGCTCAGATTTCCCTGTGATAAGTGAACTTCTAATAACAGAGAGACAGAGATAATTTGTCTGAGAGTTGCACAGGGTGTAACCATAGCTATCTGAGCCATAACACCAGTTGCTGTTCTTTCTCCAGGATGCTCTGCCTTTGGAAGATGACAATGAAAAATTCATCATTCTGAAAGGTTCAGCATCTCTGATCATGACATCTGTGCTACCAACAGACGCGGGGTATTACACCTGCAAGATGTCATTTCTATTTGAAGGTGTGGCGTACGAAATCACCAGGACAATTCAACTGGAGACTGTTGGTAAATATAGTATCAGATGATCAGAGGGATGGGGCACCTCTCGTACAAGGAAAGGCTGAGAGAATTGGGTTTATTCAGCCTGGAAAAGAGAACGCTTTGGTGTGACCGAGTTGTGGCCTACCAGTACCTGAAGGGGGCTTACAAGACAAATGGAGAGGGGCTTCTTTCAAGAGCATGAAGTGACAGGACAAGGGCAAATGGCTTCAAACTGAAAGATGGCAGGCTGAGATTAGCTGTTAGGAGGACGATTTTTATTGTGAGAGTAGTGGAGCACTGGCACAGGTTGCCCAGAGAAGTTGTGGATGCATCCCCTCATCCCTGGAAGTGTTCAAGTTTAGGTGGGATGGGGATTTGAGCAACCTGGTCTAATGGAAAGTGCCCCTACCCATGGCAGGAGAGCTGGAACTAGTGGTCCTAGGAGCCTTTTAGGAAAGGTTTTAGGAACCTTTAACATTTCTTCCAACCTAAACCATTCTGTAGTTCTATGATTCAGTGATGGACATATTAAAACATTACAGCACATAAGAAAACATCTTCCTTGCTAATAAAACTCTTGAGAGGAGCTCATGCTCAGCCTTTCAGCCATGCCAAGGGAGCGCTTGTCCTGGCCCTGATGGGGCTCCCACAGCACCCCTGGCAGTACCCGTGCTTGTTAAATGGAATAATTGATGTCTGGGGGCCAGGAGGGAGTGTGCCACTGCACAGGGCTGCAGGGGATCTCGGATGAGACCTTTGGCTGCGGCCCAGGGCCGGGACAGGCCGCAGTGCCAGGAGCGGGGACAGCGGCGGGGCCCGGGGCGCTGCTGCGCCGAGCGGCCGGCAGGGGGCGCCCGTGCCGCACGTTCCTCAGCGCGGCCCTGGGGCTCGGGCCGGGGGCGGGATCCTGCGGAGCCCACCGCCGCGGGGCTCCGGGGAGCGCCAGTCCCCGCTGGCCAGCGGGATCCTGCCGAGCCCACCGCCGCGGGGCTCCGGGGAGCGCCAATCCCCGCTGGCCAGCGGGATCCTGCCGAGCCCACCGCCGCGGGGCTCCGGGGAGCGCCAATCCCCGCTGGCCAGCGGGATCCTGCCGAGCCCACCGCCGCGGGGCTCCGGGGAGCGCCAATCCCCGCTGGCCAGCGGGATCCTGCCGAGCCCACCGCCGCGGGGCTCCGGGGAGCGCCAATCCCCGCTGGCCAGCGGGATCCTGCCGAGCCCACCGCCGCGGGGCTCCGGGGAGCGCCAATCCCCGCTGGCCAGCGGGATCCTGCCGAGCCCACCGCCGCGGGGCTCCGGGGAGCGCCAATCCCCGCTGGCCAGCGGGATCCTGCCGAGCCCACCGCCGCGGGGCTCCGGGGAGCGCCAATCCCCGCTGGCCAGCGGGATCCTGCCGAGCCCACCGCCGCGGGGCTCCGGGGAGCGCCAATCCCCGCTGGCCAGCGGGATCCTGCCGAGCCCACCGCCGCGGGGCTCCGGGGAGCGCCAATCCCCGCTGGCCAGCGGGATCCTGCCGAGCCCACCGCCGCGGGGCTCCGGGGAGCGCCAATCCCCGCTGGCCAGCGGCCTCAGCAAGCCAGTCCTTTCCTAGGAGGCGACATATGCTGGGTGAAGCGACATATTTCTGGTTCTGGGGCCATGGCCACGTTTTCTCTTGTCTTAGCACTGACTCTGTTCTCTTTTTCTGCCAAGAACAAGAGAAGAGAATTACCCCGATAATTGTGTATCCAGCCCAAAAGACAACATCAGCTGCTCTTGGTAAGGCCCGACATCATATTTGGAAATGTTTAGTCAGAGACAAAATAGAGCAGGTCCTCTTATGGTGTAATTTGTTGGCATAAATTGTAGGTTTTTGATCTCAGCTATATTAGTTGAAGGTTGGTTCTGGAGCATTCTTTGCTTTTTAATGTCTACAACCAGGTGCTGTCTTCTGGGTATATAGATATACTTCCATACAATGTAGATACACATCAGTCTGGAGTCTCCTTATCCCTAAGTCACAGTAGTTACAGCAATTTAAAAGTTTCAGAAATTTTGCAAAATCACTTTATCCCTGAAGGTCCCACCTTCAGCCGAATGTGCTCACCCACAGCATCTCTGAGTGAGGCTGTGCTGCTGGCTGACACAGTTGCTCCAGAGGGGTAAATCACACAGGGCCCTTTGGGCTGCGCTACACCAGAAAGGGCAATGCCACAGGGACACAACCTTGCCTCTAGGCAGGGTATTTAGTGCAAGAGTTGCAAGTGTTGCAATAGGGAAATTATTTGGTTAGCAGCAGGAAGGACTGCTACACTGAAGGGTCTTGCTGCCAAGGAGAACGGGATCAAAAGCAGTCTGGAGATTAACTTCGGTTTTGAAAGTAGTGGTTCTTGACGTGTGTGGAATTTTCCACTGGAGTTGCTGGTTTTCACCAAAAGAAAGAGTAGTTCTTCATATGTATCCAGATTGTTTTTCTATCTTTCTTTTTTTGACAGGTTCCAAGATGACTCTCCCATGCAAAGTGTTTGTTGGGCTGAGCAGCCATTTCCAAACCGATGTGGAATGGCTGGCAAATGACACCAGCATTGACGTGGTTTATAAACAAAGCAGAGTTACCGAGGGGGAACGACAGTAAGTCTGGCTGAAAGTACTTCCTTGTGCTTATTGTTCTAACCTGCAGTGCTACAGGGGCCCTTGGTGAGAGCTGAGAAAAAAAAAGGGCAGGCAAGCGAAAAAAGCCCCAAGCCCAACACAGTCAATGAAAAAAATTCTTTATCTCCGTTTTTTTGTGACATAGTATTTTGCAAATGAGCCAACTTTGAGACAAACTTTAAGCACATTTTCATGAGCAACTGAGCTGTTGTAAGGGCTGACTGCAGTGTAAAGCAAGGAGTCTTGATCCTTCCCAGTGCTTCTCTTATCTCTCTCCTTACCCCATGCTAGCAAAGTGGCAATGTTCTCTACCTGACATTCATGAGGTGCTCTGAATACACTAAGACAACAGAACATTATCTAGTGGTGTGATGGTTTTTGTTTTGTTTTCTAAATAACGTTGTTTTTCCCCCTAAGCTTGTTCTTTTCCACATTAGTGAGTTAAAATGACTCACACAGACACCCGCTGAGTGCTAGAACAGATGCTAGGGTAGCACTGAAGGGAATGCTGGTGGGAGGGAGAAACAGGATGTTCCACATCCTCTAGCCCTGATTCATTGTGTCTCCCAGCCTTGAGGACCATTCTTTCAGCTGCCTCATTGCTGCACGCCTCTAGGTTTTCCAGCTGCCTCGTAGTTGCATACCTCAAGGTTTTTCCCACTAGGAAAGGGAAAGATACCTGCTTTCTGTACTTGTGATGTTTTACCTGAGTAATTCACTACATCCAGGCACACCTCTAGTGTTTTTGTAAATGTGAGATAAACTTTCTGACTGAAATCTCTTCATTGAGGACCAAGTCAGCTTGTTTTGTTTCTTGTCTCATGAGGATCAGCGTGTTCAAAAAGATCATTACCCTTGCCTGGTGGCTCTGCCTGTACTGGTGGACAGAGCCCAGAAGGTTCCTTGGCTCTTTGATGCCATTGCCTTAGCTGTTACTTGCCAAACTGGTCACACACCAGCTAGCACCTTCCAAAAGGGTTTCTGGCTATTGGTCAGGGTTTAGCATGGGCTAGGGGCCATTTCCAACAGAGTTTGGGCAGGTGGCATCTGTATTTTGAGGGATAAAAATGTTTAACTGTTATGGATGTGAGATGGTTTTGGCAATTTGTGGCCACCAGTGCCACATAACAGCCTGGCCATGCTGCAGCCATAGGTGACATAGGAACTCAGCTTTATGCCCAAGCCTTTAGGTGTTTTCCCATTCCCCACAGCATGACTGGGAAAATTAATTTATAATCTTGTTTATATGGATAAGTGAAAATGCATTGAACTTGTGGCCAGGAACCATAAAAATGTGCTGCAGCTATAGTCTCTGCCAGCTTTAGAATAGAGCAGCACTTTCTTACTTGGACTTTAAAAATCTTTTTCATGACGCCTATCACTATCATTATTGCTGTTATATGTTATCATGCAATTGCACAAAGACAGTGACAGCTGAGGTTCCTGCAGGACACGCCGTGTGAGACACTCCAGTTCTGCCTGAAGCCCTAATTATGGCAGCATTACAAACCAGCTCAAATTCCACTGGAAAAACAAATCCCCTGCAGAAATCTCTGGCAAAGAGCTCCTGGGAGGAGTGCCCAGGAAATTCCATTGCTGCTGCGCCATGCAGGCTGGTGATGGACAACTGCTCTGGTTGTATCTAACAGATATTAAGGGACAATGGGATAGGATAGGTACTGCCCACTGAGACTCAAGTAGTTAGCACAACTGGGCTGAAGACAACAGGCACCCTTGAATGTCGAGGGGCTAGTTCAGAAATGAACCAATATCCAGTGCATTTCCTTGCAATGTGCTATTAGAATGAACATATCAAATAGAGAAAATTTAACATTAAATATTTCTTATTCTTCCAGAGAAATTGTAGAAAATGGTGAAAACTTCATTGAAGTACCACTGATTTTTGATTCTGTTGAAGAAGTGGACTTTTACACAGACTTCACCTGTCTGGCCCAGAACAGATATGGATTTCAAGAACTGCCAACAAGAGTCAAGCAGGAAGGTAGCTATTTTTACTGCTTATTTTTGATAATTTTTGTTATTATTCTAATGCTAAATTATCACCTGATCTGTTTATACTGTAAGATCTAGTGTTGGGATGAGTCACTGCCTGAGGAAAATCTGGTTGCCTCTTTCACCTGTAGTCTTTGATACAGCCTGTTCACAAAATGCACTTTCTGTAGGTCATTTACTGTCATTTTATGCAGGGATAAGGATCTGTCTGTGCTGGTATATCTGTTTATTGGATAAGACTCCAATTTAGATACACTTTATGAAATAAGCGTTCCAGAGAGACTACTGGCAATCTCTCTCTGCAGCAGGGCCAAATCTCCTCCAGTTCCTCAACAAGTAGGGAAAAAAAAAGACAGTAACAGAATAAATGATTAGAGTATTTCTTTTTCTCATGCACAGACTGCTGCCAAAATAACAAGAAGTATAAATTATGATGGGTGTTATTATTTTGGCTCCTAGTGATGGGAAGAGAAGACCCAAACTCAGTACAATTAATGTTGCAGTGTGATAAACCATTGGCCAAGAACCAGCTGTATAAACAATGTGAAGCTAATTGTTTCTTTGCATGCTGTTGGTGAATCACCAAAGCTTGCTCACACTATCTTAGAAAGGTACATGAACACTTTCAGACTTCATTATCAGTTATGACTCACTCTGGCACCCTATGATGAGGAATTTGTACTAATTTTGCTGGATCATGTGCTTCCCTTGTCTTCTATGAGCTACACAGGAAAAACTACAGAGGAGGCAACATACATTGGAATAATCCAGAATGGCCTGGACAGACACTGGTGTTGGAAATTAGCCAGATTTGAGAAGAAGTTCTGAGTCTTTGGCTGATTGTACCTGATTTATAAGCTGCTCTGTAGGAAAAAATTATTCACACAATTTGAGTGTGGACTAATTGTTAAGTATTCCTGCTCCACACAGTGCTTGGATTTCCTGCTTGGAACGTCTCTGCTTTTAACAAACCAAGATGGAAAGCACACAGCTGCTCTCATCAGGGGTACAGAGAGTTAGGTGTATGCAAAAGTTTAAACTTTAAATTCTCACTCTCTGTTGTTTTCTAATCCTTCCTCCTGTCTTCATGAACACATTTCCCAGGGTGCTCAGTCTCTTCCTTTCAAAGGTGATAAGACCTGCTGGAAGGTTAACTTGCAGACATCCTTTTTATTCTCATTTCTCCTCTTCCCACTTGAGCTTAGAGAGAACTATGTTCCTGGGAGTTTGTTGGTTTTTTTTTTTCTGTTTTTCTAATATTTAATTTGTTTACTTTTCTAGCTGTTGGTCTGTCCTGGTACGTTGCAATGATTCCTGTTGTGCTGGCCTGTGTGATCATGGGAGGGATATGCATGCACAAGTGCTGGAAGCGGAGAGCTGATGAAGGATATACAATACCAAAGGCTTAAAATCCACTTGGTTCTCCAACTGCCAACAGAACAAAAAATCACCCTGGCTATCTTTCACTTCAGACACAGAGAGTATTTCAGACCTGATATACTGCATTCCCAACAGACCAATAATAACAGCTCTTTCCCACTTTTCCCAGTCTTCTATGATCTGATGAAGTTAAGAATATAAGTTTGCATTTTTATGCTGCTTAGATGCAGGAAATCTGATTCTATTATTTGGCAACTAGGGTTCAGTCTATAGAATTTTGGAACACAGAATAGTGCTTGGGATATAGGAAGGGTAGGGAAGGGGAGGTANTCAGAAAGAGTAAAATTATTGGGTTACTTCCCGCTTCCTCTTCAAAGAGATACCACTTATGACAGCTGAGAAATTGTTACATGATATAAAATGTGTATTATCTTCATCTGTGTAGGAAGGGAAGAGAACCTGCATTAAGACCTGGATTAGCAGAGATCCTCACACCTCTCACAGGCATCAATGATAAA